>CAUYTI010105372.1:0-14173 GCA_963575145.1 Galago senegalensis | reverse complement strand
ATGGCTGCAACCAAAAAATGGCCAGGTGTTGTGGCGGGCGCCTGTGGTCCCAGCTACTTGGGAGGCTGAGGCAGGAGACTCTCTTGAGCCCAGGAGTTGGAGGTTGCTGTGAGCTGTGATGCCATGGCACTTTACCCAGGGGGATAGCTTGAGGCTCTGTCTCAAAAAAAAAAAAAGAAAGAATTTGTAACCAGCACTGCATGTAAACTATATACACACGTACACTTGAACTATATACATACACTTGAAAGAACGAAATGCATGAAAATAACACATTCCCAACTACTAAATGAATGTTACGCAGATAAAATGATACAAGTGATGATGAGATTCATGTAAAAGAGAGAAGATACTCTGTTAATCTTAAATCAAACCAAATTCAAGGTTGCAGTAAAGATCAACTTATTCTATATATTGCCCATTATAATGTTGTCTTCCTTTCCTTTGAGTTTCTTGTTAATTACTTCCAGATTTGGGGGGGGGCTCTTAATTTTCTTACTTCCTGCATCATTCTATTCTCCTTTGGTTCTGCCAATGATTTCCAATTATGTGAAGGAATGTACTTGTCTCTTGAGAATAGACATTCTTGTAGTAGATCTGAAAACTATATCAGGAAACAAATTTTTTTCCCTTTGCCTTTAGGTTGTTTGTGTTGGTCATTATTAAAGACACTCTAAAAGCCTCATGGTTATAATTTATGTTTCTTTTTAACATTTTCTAAGATAGCAAACAAAGCAACAACTGGGTATGGGTTGTGTTAACTCCTGGAGTGACTTCTGTGTGCCTGTTCTGTGTATGCAGTGTATATTTGGTTCATGTCCAGTGAATTTATACTTTATTTGGTAAGGCAAGATAAATACCATAAATACCTTATGTAGCAGGGGCAGAGGAAGATAACAGACTAGAAGGATCATTTGGCTGAGCTCTGTTAGTACGATTGGGGAAAGAAAGAGAGCCCAGCCATACCTGACTCAGGGACCTTACCTGGAGTCATAGCTCAGGGCGTACAGTGAAGCGGTAGTGTACGAGAGACAGCTTGTGATCCAGAGTAGTGGAAATCTGACACACTAGGCAAGTGATTGGGAGCCAGTGGGAATGGCTGGCACCTCCACAAAGGTCTTTCCACAGTTTTTGGATTTTGTTGAGTGGAAAGATTGGAAGAGTGGGTGGACTCAAATAATATACAGCAGCCGGATTTGAGTGCTGGTTGGAGTGGATTTGCCCTCAGTTTGGTGGCAGGCAGGGCAACCATAATGAGAAGTTCCCAGCTGCCAGGGACTGCCTTTGTGGGAAGTCCTCAGAAGCTTGTGTGGGTGGACCTTCTTACCAGGGACCTAAAGCACAGCCATCTTTGTTCCGCTTGCCAGGATCAGAACCCCACTCTTGGGACAGACTCCGTGGCTCCCTCACCCCACAAGAATTGTTGTCAAGGGGTACTGTGAGACCTGCCTCTGAAGGATTCTAGAAAGCTTTAAGATCCCAACCCGGTGGAGTCTGAATGCTGAGGAAATAATCAAGTGATCACCAAGGGCAACTAAGTTGGGAACCAGAACCATGCCTGGGAAAGAGAGGTTGTTGGCTGTGTTCTCCATTCCCTAAAAAACCATAATGCCACCTGGTGTCCCAACAATATCGTGCAACACATATATTCCTATTAAAGTTGGTCCTCCCTTCCACTATATATAAAAATTATTTTTATGAAGTTTTTCTTTTAGTATTTTTTTCTTCTCTTTGTTGCTGAGGTTGTTGCTATTTTTGGTTATTAGAGCTTTTTTTTTGTCTGTTGTGTTTTGTTCTTTGCTAATTTGGTTCTATAATTTACATTTTTACTTTCATCAAGACTGAGGGCTCTTCATTTTTTGGTTATAGACTATTAGCCTTATTTCTTCTCTATTTCACTTCTCTCCATTCTCTGTTTTGATAGGGACTCTTCTACTAGTCTCATCTTTCTCCCATAAATCACTCATGTAACAGCTAAGAGAGTTCCTCTCTTTTTTTTTCCCCATCTTTCTTCTTTCTGTCCTTTTTCTTTTTCCCTCTGTCTCTCCTTTATTTGATATAACTGTATTCTTAATTTCTTTTATCTGTTCTTATTTTATTACTATTTTTTCCTTTTCTTTTTGCTGAGAGCTGGAGCAGCACAGCTGTGGTGTAGAAGGGAGGTCATGGCAATAGTCTGGTTCAAGGAGGCAGTAGTCTGATTTTAGAGTTTATGGTCTAGGACAGAGGTCCTCAAAGTTTTTAAACAGGAGGCCCATTCACTGTCCCTCAGACTATTGGAGGGCCAGACTGAGGGCCCTGGGATAAGTTGGCTGCTAAGCAGGACAGGCAGCAGCGGCAAAAACCCCCAGCAGGCCAGATAAATGTCCTCAGCCATAGTTTGAGGACACCTTGTTTAGGGAGCCCTTCAACCTGTGGCCCTTGGAAGAAAGTATTGGAAAGTTCACATTGCAGAATTTTTCACTTTTCCTTCTTATTTAATTTTTCTTTCTTGTTTTTTGTTTTTGCTCTTTCCTTTCTCTTCCTATTTTTGGCAAAGAAAGAGTCTGGCTTTGCTCGGGCTGGTCAGGAGCTCCCGATTTGAAGGAACCCACCCAGGTCAGCTCCTCAAAATCCTTGAGTTATGGGCGTGGCCTTATTACAGTGGCAATCAATACCATTTCTTCTATTATTCTCATTTTTTTCTTCCTATCCTTCTCTTCTGTTTTTAATTTTTTTTCTTTCATCTCCCTTCCTTTTTTTATTTTTCTTAACTTTTTCTCTTTCCTTCTTTTCTCTTTTTTCTTTCTTTTCCTCTTGTTTCTTTCTGCTCGCTTTGTACCCTTCTCTTCCTCTTGGCCTTATACTAAGAGGCCACTTCAACACCTAAGTTTTGAGACAAGGTAATTTGAAATAAAGGAGGAAGTGAAGAAAAAGGAGGACAAGGAGGTGAACAAGAAGAAAGCATACATAAGGAGGACCTAACAGAAAAATTCGGGTAACATGAGAAACCAAAACAGAACAACTCCTCCAAGGGACCATGAGGCAGCTACTAAAGAAGACTCCACCTATGAAGAATTAATGGATTTGACAGAAAGAGAATTTAAAATGTAGATGATAAAGACAATAAAGGGACTGGACAAGAAAATGGAAAGACAGAACCAAAAGTCATACAAGAGATGTGTGGAATATGGCAGCGCTTAAGGAAATGAAGGAGACAATTAGGGAATGTAAAGATGCAGTAGAAAGTATCAAAAACAGACTGGACCGTGGAGAAGAATGAACCTCAGAGTTACAGGATAAAGTTTTTGAATTAACCCAGATGATTAAAGAGGCAGAAAAGAGAAAGAAACCAGAATAGTTGCTTAGAGAACTACAAGGCTTCATGAACCATTCAAACATATGAGTAATAGGGATCCCTGAAGTGGAAGAAGATTGTCCCAAAGGAATGGAAGCCCTACTTGAGACTATCATAAATGAAAACTTCCCAAGTTTTCCTTAAGATCCTGACACACTTCTTTTAGATGGATATCGAACCTCAGGTCATCTCAACTCAAATGGGGCTTCTCCAAGGCACATTGTAATGTACCTGTCCAAAGTCAAGGTGAAAAGGAGAAAATTCTGCAAGCAGCCGAGAGAAAGAGCCAACTGACCTACAGGGGCAGAGCCATTAGGATGACAGCAGATTGTTCATTCTTTCTTTTTCCCTTTCTTCTTCTTCTTCTTCTTCTTCTTTTTTTTTTTGGAAACAGAGTCTCACTCATCACCCTGGGGTTGAGTGCCATGGCATCATAGCTCACAGAAACCTAAAACTCTTGGGCTCAATGATTCTCTTGCCTTAGCCTCCCAGGTAGCTGAGACTACAGGTGCTCGCCACAATGGCATGGCTATGTTTTAGAGATAGGGTCTTGCTCATGCTCAAGCTGGTCTCAAACTCCTTAGCTCAAGCAATCTGCCCACATTGGCCTCCCAGAGTGCTGGGATTACAGACATCAGCCACCACACATTGCCAATAGCAGACTTTTCTACCGAAACTTTCCAAGCAAGACAAGCTGGTCATCCACCTTAAACATTCTTTTTTTCTCTGAAACAAAGTCTCACTGTGTCGCCCTTGGCAGAATGCCATGGCATCACAGCTCACAGCAATCTCAATCTCTTGGGCTTGAGTGATTCTCTTGCCTCAGCCTCCCAGGTAGCTGGAACTATAGATACCCGCCACCGTGCCCAGCTATTTTTTGTTGCGGTTGTCATTGTTGGTTAGCTGGCCCAGGCTGGGCTTGAACCCTCCAGCCTTGCTGCATGTGGCTGGCATCGTAACCACCGTGCTATGAGTGCTAAGCCCACCTTCAACATTCTTAAACAAAACAGTATTCAGCCCAGAATTCTGTATTCTGCTCAACCAACCTTCAGAATTGATAGAGAAATCAGATCTTTTGCAGTTATACAAGCACTGAGGAAATTCACCCCAACAGGACCAGCTCTACAGGAAATACTTAGACCTATTCTCTACACTGAATATCGCACTGGACCACCAGCAAAGTAAATACGCAGAAGCTAACAGTCAAAACTTAGCTTCCATAATGGCACAAAGGATAAAATTATACAATGGACTTTCACAAAATAAGATGAATTCCACCACACTTATCAATTCTCTCAATAAATGTCAATGGGTTGAATTCCCTACTGAAGCAGCACAGGCTGGCTGACTGGATAAAAAAAGTACAAGCCATCCATATACTGTCTCCAGGAAACTCACCTAGCCTTGAAGGACAAATCAAGACTCAGGGTTAAGAAATGAAAAGAGAGGCTCGGTGCCTATAGCTCAACCGGCTAAGGCGCCAGCCACATACACCTAAGGTGGCGGGTTCGAATCCAGCCTGGACCTGCCAAAAAACAATGACGGCTGCAAAAAATAGCCGGGCGTTGTGGCGGGCGCCTGTGGTCCCAGCTACTTGGGAGGCTGAGGCAGGAGACTCGCTTGAGCCCAGGAGTTGGAGGTTGCTGTGAGCTGTAATGCCACGGCACTCTAGCTAGGGGGACAGCTTGAGGTTCTGTCTCAAAAAAAAAAAAAAAGTGTTTTCCTGAGCAGGTGCAGTGGTTCACATCTGTAACCTAGCACTCTGAGAGGCCAATGTGGGAAGATCCCTTGAGCTCAGGAGTTGGACACCAGCCTGAACCAACCCCCCTCTCTACTACAAATAAAAAATTAGCTGGGTGTTACGGCAGGTGTCTGCAGTCCCAGCTACCCAGGAGGCTGAGGCAGGAAGATTATTTGAATCCAAGAATCTGAGGTTGCTGTGAACTAGTGTGACATCAGGTGACTCTAACCTGAGCAACAGAGTGAGACTCTGTCTCAAAAAAAAAAAAATCCTTCTGCTTTATAGTTTTCAAAGCCCTTCCATAAGTGGTATGTAATGTGACACTCATAACAGCCATGCAGGCCAATAGAATACATAGCAATGTCCCCATCTTCATAGCTGAGGAAAGCCAGACTTGAAGAGCATGAGTTAAAGGCTGAATTCCATCATGACTAGGATGTGGGAGAGGTACAGTGTGCACTTGGGCCTTGGAAGGCCAGGTAGGTTACTGTTCCTACACATCTTGGCCAAGGTGAGTGGAAGCTCTACTTAGTAGGAGTGGAGAAGTATTGGTGAAAATTGTACCCATCAATAATAATCAAGCTTTTTTTTTTTTGAGACAGAGTCTCACTTCATCGCACTTGGTAGAGTGCCATGGCGTCACAGCTCACCGCAACCTCCAATTCCTGGGCTCAAGCGACTCTCTTGCCTCAGCCTCCCAAGTAGCTGCCCACCACAATGCCTGGCTATAGATTCGAATCCACCAGCTCCGAGGTATGTGGCTGGTGCCCTAGCCACTGAGCTACAAGTACTTAGCCAATAATCAAGCATTTTATAGTATTTAGTAGTTCCACAGTACCAACTAATAATCACTGCATCACCATAATCATTTAGGGGCAAACCAAACATACAGGGTCAGTGAATTTTCCAGATTCCATTTTACAGATGAGAAAATAGGTTCAAGAGATTAATCATCCTGTGGTTTAAGGAAGTCATCAGCATAGATGGACATCATGGCCCTTATAATTGAATTTGGTCAGCCAAACAGAGCAACTCAGCCAAAGCAGAGGATAAGAATTGCATGTGCATATGTGTGTGTGCATGCAAACATGTATGAAAGAAACTGCTTCTTACAGTATCCCAAAACTATAAGCTATTTATTATTTTCTACATTAACAACTCGCTGGGCCACACACTACAACCCACAATGATGTTTGGGTCTAAGAGAAAGAACTAAGACTGAGAGATGGAGGACACTGACTGAAGCTTGGAGGTTATGACTGACGCCCTTGAAAATAAAAGCTGTTTCATGTACTAGAGTCAAATCTAAGCACTTAGAAGCTCTGTCATGTTCTACCTTCCTCCCCTCTCCCTCATCCACATTGAGAAAATGCCTTCAGTCCCCTCTTCTAGCTTTTCAGGTCATCTTCAATGTACAATGTAAATATTGTGTCATTATTCCTCTTTCAGTGTAACCCAGATACATTGGCTCTCAGACACCAAGACACGCTGTATTCCTGGAAACACAAAGAAAGATGATAGAATTAGAAAGGGATGTTTGATGGTCTAAAAATGATCTTATATCAGACTTTCAAATGTTCTCTGGCAGTCTCAGGACAGGAGGGAGACCTGCCTGGCAATTTAATATATTTACTGGGTAAATAGTAAGCACTTACAGTCCCTGACTTAATTAGAATGAAGTTCATTACGATAAAGAGCTGTGCCCTTTGGTCCTATTTGCATTAAGCAGGCTCCCAATTTCATTTAACTTTGCTCACATCTCCAAAGGAAATTATAGGCTATAAGGTTGGCCAAGAGGTGGGGGGAGGACAGTTAGCAAGGATATTCACCAGAGCTGTTGAAGAGGAAAGGAGATGGTGGGCTAAGATTAGACCAGAGAGAACAGCTACCCTTTCTATCAACCCCAATCTATAAAAGTAATTTTACTTGTTTTTAACTAGAGGTTTCCATCAGTGTCAACCTCCCTTTCTCTCTCTTTTTTGAAAACATGTTATCAGGTCATCTAAACCTTTTGTGAAACATTTCAGACTTGTATGTGCATGAGCTGGTGAAGATTTATTATATTTGACACCATTAACTACAGATTTTAAGGCATTCTTTTAAGCACAACTAGACTGAAACCCCTGAGGCCAGATCACTATCTCTTGCCAGATGTTAACTGCGTTTCACTGATGAGAGCCCAGGGTAAGGTTAAAGCTGTTTCTGGAGACATTATTTGTGCCTTGGAATGTTTAATTCCATCTATATACTAGTATTATATTACATAGGAAGAAATATGAGATCTTGATAGGTAATATTCTGCTTGTCTCAGTACTAAATTTATTTCTATTTCTTTTTTGAGAAATCAAATGGCCCCCATGACTTAAATTACAATGGACAGAAAGAAAGGAGTAAGATTAAGGGAACCCCTACACAGAAGTACCCACTCAGGTCTTTTGGGAGTCTTTGGTATCTACTCAGGCTATAAGAAATTTGGACATCTCTAGGTGGGAATACGGGTAAATTACGTCATTCATCACAATGAAGACCAGACGGAAAAATGTAGCCAAATCCTGCAGGGTGAGGAGTAGCCCTGAATCCTGGCATTGGATCTGAAAGGCCTCCGACTGCCCCGGAGAATAAGCATAACCGCGAAGACAACAGTTTCTGGGATGTGGCTGAGAGGGTCATGGTAGTTCTGAGGTGTGATGCGGTGTGGTAGCTGGGATTATAACACCGAATATTGGGTTGCAACAGGCGCATAAGAACCACGACTCCCACAGTGGCCTTGGTCACAGTGGAATTGTCACCTCTTGGTCTGTAATGGGTAGGAGCAAGCACGATGGGCACGTTTTCTCCTGGACCCCATCCTTGGCGACCGATCTACATCTCAGCGCCCAGTATCTGTTAGAGAAATAAACAAGCGGGAGACAACAACCAAAACAGCAACACGGTAAAGCGGGCGAGGGATACGAAGCTCCGCCTTTGGGAGGCTCAGACCAATCAGAAGCCTGTTGCTGGGGCCCTGTGTTTGGCCGCCTGACGTTCCCATGGAGACGGAAGAACGTTACACACTAAACACGGGCGACGTTGACGTCTATGCATTATATCCATGGAGACGACAGAGCAAACGTCATCCCCCCACCCCGCGTAACCTCCCCTCTCCGCCGCCTCCCTTCGCTCCCGGGGCGGAGGGAGCGACGCAGGCGTCGCCGTCACGTGCTGCATGCCGGGAGCGAAGCCGGGTGGGTGGGGCCTGTTGCTATGACTGCAGCTGGGGCTGTTGTTGTTTGGAGCTGCAATTAGAAAGTGCTGAGGCGGCAGTGGAGCCAGAACCGATTCTGGAACAACATCTCCCGCCCCCGGGCCAGAGAGGGTTCCCCAGCCCCTGGGAAGCCAGGACACCCCCTAGGCTGTCCCAGCACGCCTCAGCCTCAGGTCCTGAGCCAAGATCCCTGTGTGCTGCCTGTGACTCCAGACTGAGGGCCAAAGCTAGACCACTCCCTCCACCCTCAGTTGGCCATATGGGTCAGGGTGACCTCCTTAACCGCCGTCGGCCAGACAGCAGCCCACAGAACAACCACTGACCGAGCTGCCTTGCCTGTGAGCCAGGAAGAGAACTCAGAACACTTTCCCACTGTTGGAGTAAAACCCAGAGTCAAAGAGAATCAGAAGTTTGGATTTGTCTTTTATACTTTAAAAGCAGCAGAACTTGAGACATCATTCTTTAGAGCTTTGTTGAAGAATTGAGGGAGGGGTGCCCAATAATTGAATTCGAGAATAGTTATTTTCAAAGGGAAAGAACACTTAGAAATCTCTGAGGACTGTGATACTGAAAAATGGAGAGGCCTGAGAAACCTGGGCAGAAAATCAAAACTGAAGCTTTGATTTCAACATTGCTTAATTCTATCTTAACTACCAGCAGAGCGTGAGAGAACTCTTGGGTGTGCTGGCCTCCTCGGCACACAACTCTGAAAACAGTTATAGGAAGAATGGCTGCAACAAATTGCAAACAGAACCAGATCGAGATTCAAAGTGAAGAGATGAGATGACCTTGTGAAGGCAACCACGTGAACAGAATGTAACATTGGAATGCTAAGGCATAGCTGAGGGGCTCAAGCTTTGAATTTTCTCCAGATACCATAATCTCACAGCCTGGCTGAAAGTAAATTTTGTCATTTGGGTTTTTGTTTATTTGTTTGTTTGTTTCTTTTTTGAGAGGGGGAAGCAGAGGGGGTATTATTTGCTAGAATTAAAAATAGTCTATTGAAGTGAGCATAGAGTGTCTGTTTTAGATGGTGAAAGCATAAAGAAGGATTTCATGAAAATGAATGGCATTTGGGATTGGTCTAGAATCTTTCCATTCCTCCACCAACACATATTCAATCCCATTTTCTGTCTCCAACAAATCAGCACCCCAGGGTTCCTTTCCTGTCACCCCATAATAGCCCACCCTGGATTTCCATTCACATATTTTACCACCTGCCCACAGAGCATATCTCTTCCATATAACATTCCTTTGCTCCATCCTTCTGACCTACCTATTACTCACTTCCCCGACATCCTGCTCTAAAACCCTGCTCCCTTACTGCCCTTCCCACTCTGTTGCCACTCCTAGATTTCTACCCAGTTGACCATCACTGCTCAAACTCTTGCCACTCATCCCCCACGTTTTTCATGTCTGGTCCTTACTTAATAGAAGACAGTAGGCTTTTAGAACTGCTATGCAGTTCCAAACAGAAGACAAAGGGCACAGTGAATGAAACAAAGTCATCATCAATATAAGAAAAAAAATCCCCCCAGTTGCAGCATGGTGGTATGTACCTGTAGTCCCAGTTACTGGAGAAGCTATCATTTGAGCCCAGGGGTTGTCTCTGGAAAAAAAAAAAAAAAACATTTAAGCCCTAGATAATAGTTGAGATTCATGTCACATATTCAACTATAATGCAAGTTCTGCTTATTACAGGACAATGGGTGAGGCAGCAGTTTACAAATTCTAACATTTTTCAGGGAAACCGTGATAACTCCTACTTTTTTTCTATCAACTAATGGATAAAGTTCTAGTAACTAGAATAAAGTTTCTATCAACTATACCCCTATGAGAGTATCAGTTGCCACCCCCCTCTCTAAAACTCTACCTAGAGCACATGGTAGATAGAAAAGAGGAACCTTAAATTCAGGTACTGGGAAATCTTGACTTTTTCCATTAGATTGAATCAGTTTGGGCATGGAAATGAAGTGGTTTGTGTTTTGTTTCAGATGGGAAAGTATCGATCTGATTTACCCCCAGGCACAGAAATAACCCATCTTATCATCTAAAGAAATGGAGTAGAAGCCCTTCTTATCTTCCCTACTTTAAACTCAGAGTTAAGTTAGAATAAGACAGTTTTATTTCTCTGTGAGTCTATCTCTTTTGAGGTCTCTCTTCTAACTCTTCAGGCCAATCAAGGACCCAGCAAGTCACTGATAGAGAGTGTGGGGAAAGACAAAAATGAAGCAAGATTTATCTAGTACTTTTAATGTGCCAAGACTGCGTACAGTACTCAGTACTCTCATATATATATATATATACACACACACACACATATATATATATAAAAAATCTCATTTTATCCTGTTGACATCTACGAGAACTAAGTCTTCATTTGTCCATTTTGATTGCTGAAGAAACTGAGATTCAAATAATTAAATAACTTGCCCAAGAATGCAATATGAAGCCAGGCTTCCAACCCAAGTGTTCATTTCCAGACTTTTTGTTCTTCCTACAAATTCTGTGGGATATACAGAAAACCTCCAGCTGGATCATTCCACAAGCTTTCCTTTCCATGGGAGACTCTAGCCCCCTTTCTCAAACTTATTAAAAAGAAAAGATGGAGGGAAGATTGAAGATCTTTTGTGAGATCTACTAAAACTTCATCAAAAGGTGCTGACACCACAAAGTAAGAATATGGATCCAACCTTGCTTCCTGGGACTAGCCCATTATTTCCTCATTGGCCCAAGATCCAAGGAGACAAAGAGAGACATGCCCCAGAGCACACGCAGCAGAAAGGTCTGGGCGGTTCTGGGAGACTCTGACCTGCTCCAGGCTAGGGAGGGGACTACTTGAGTTCTCAGGCTACCTGGAGAACTCTGCCCAGATTTATCTGAAGCTGTCACTTAGGGCCAGCCCTTTCTTCTTCTCTCCCCTCCCCCCTTGCCTGACCCTGTGGTGAAGCACGTCCAGCACGAATTCCTTCAAACCTCAAATGCCTTTAGGATTTTTATGTGTCTGAAGAGTTCCCTCTTTGACAAGCAGCATTAGTCAAGTCCAGTGGGTGGGAAGGGCATTTCCTGGTGATCCAGGGCTTGGAGGAAAGGAAGACCCTCCTCCCTCCTCGCTTTGGCAAGCAACTCCTAGAGAGGCCCACGTGGGTGGTAATGCGTACAGACAAGCCAGAGGGTTTCTTGCTGGGCAGGAATGCCCACAGGCCACACCTTCCTTAGCCCTCAGAGCACCTCATCATGTCTGGACCTGTGAATGGGGTGGCAGTGCCAGGGAGTGGGTTAGCCTGTGTCTGGCTCCAACAACCGGTTTATTGTGATGATTCTATTTGTGTTCCCTGAGTTCTGTTTGACTTGGCAGCAGGGAAGGGAAAGGGCAGCAGGTTCACTCCGGTTTGTACTGGGTGGTTCCTGCAGCCACACCCAGGCATTAAAGCAGGCTGCTTGCACCCCGGATGCCTTTACCTGGGGGCCCTTGGTGTGCAAAAGTAAGGTGTGGGAAGTATTTCCTTTTTATGGGCCAGCCAGGTGTGGCTGGCATTTCACCTATTCCTGTATAACTAACGTCACTCAGATTCAGGTTAAAGGTCAGACTTACTAGACTCCTGTCACCCTGAGATCCGGGATTAGGGGATGTTTGGTCAAGTTTGGGCTGGATTATCCTGAGTTCCTCCTATCCATGGACAACTTAACTCCTGCTTCTAAAACAAGAATCTGAGGTCTGCCAATTGTGTTCTACTTTGGGAGTCTGGTGTCCTCAAATCTGGGCTCTCCTAAAGTATATAAAGTAGGGTTTGTTTGTTTGTTTGTTTTTCATCAAGGTGGTAGCATTTGAAGAGAACAGACTTCAAGGTCCAATAGACTTAGTCCAGAAATCTGGATTTCCCCTTGTTAATATGAGACTCTGTTCAGAACTAAAATCTCTACCATGTGAGAAATAATAGCTAACACTTCAGCTACTACATTCCAGGCACTGTTCTAACTTTTTTTGTTTTGAGATAGAGTCTCAAGCTGTCACCCTGGGTAGGGTGCCATGGCATCAGGGCTCACAGCAACCTCCAACTCCTGGGCTCAAGCGAGTTTCCTGCCTCTGCCTCCCAAGTAGCTGGGACTACAAGTGCCCACCATAACACCTAGCTATTTTTTGGTTGCAGCCATCATGTTGTTTGGCAGGCCTGGGCTGGATTCAAACCCACAAGCTCAGCTGTATGTGGCTGGCACCTTAGCCATTTGAGCCACAGGTGCCGAGCCAGCATTTTGTTGTTTTTTTGAGACAGAGTCTCACTTTGTTGCTCTTGGTAGAGTGCTATGGCATCACAGCTCACAGCAACCTCCAGCTCTTGGGCTTAGGCGATTCTCTTACCTCAGCCTCCTGAGTAGCTGGGACCACAGGCGCCCACCACAACACTCGGCTATTTTTTGTTGCAGTTTGGTCAGGGCTGGGTTTGAACCCACCACCCTCAGTATATGGGGCCGGTGCCCTACTCACTGAGCCACAGGCGCTGCCCTAGTCTAAGCAATTTTATAAAAATTAATTAAGCCTCTGGGGGGCTCTGGAATCCTCTCAGGAATCTGGCAAATAAAGCAAAAGAGTGGAATCCAAGTTTGTCATGTTAACCCTTAGGATTGTCTGAAAGAGGGCGGCGCCTATGGCTCAGTGGATAGGGCACTGGCCCCATATACCAAGGGTGGTGAGTTTGAACCTGGCCCTGGCCAAACTGCAACAAAAAATAGCTGGACATGTGACCTGCGCTTGTAGTCCCAGCTACTTGGGAGACTGAGGTAAGAGAATCGCCTAAGCCCAGGAGTTGGAGGTTGCTGTGAGCTGTGACGCAACAGCACTCTACCAAGAGTGATAAAGTGAGACTGTCTCAAAAAAAAAAAATTCATTGAAGCCTCAAAACCACCTAAAGAGGTCAGTTGTTGAGTACTGTTACTATTATCCATGAGAAATGGAGGTAGCCAGGTTAAGGAGATCACTAAATGTCACCTAGCTTAAAAGGGACTGTGCCAGGATTTGACAGAAGGTATTCTGGCTCCAAAACCCATGCCCTTAACCAGAGGGGTAGTGTGATTCCTAGAGAGATGTACAGTGTCCGGGGCTAAATGCAGTGGTGAACAAACTCACTCATAGCCCCAGTCCCCACTCTGTCATCTCCACCCTTCGCTTCTAAGATTCTCAAGTCAATTTTGAAAAGAATCTTTCTACTGGCCTAAAAATTGCCCTTACCCTGGACTCTGGAGTATACCTTCCTTAAATGCAGGGATTTCCTAACTGATAGAGAAAGTCATGGTCATCCAGCCACACCAACAAAAGGACCTTCAGAAGTACACTAGCTTCCATGGGTTGGTTCCTCACCTGCTGCATGGGCAAGAACAAGAGTTAGCACAGAGATGCTCCAGGCCTGTCACACATGAGCATTCTGCCCAGCAGATGGGCATTTTCCTCTGTGCTCCTTCACATGCTGGGGGCTGGCAGAGCCAGACTGGGGTACTGGGCATAACCAAGCATGTTGAGCAGGGAGGGACACAGAGAGCCCTTCCCAGAAGAAAGTGGCCATGACCTAGACAGCTAGGTGATGAAACCATTTCCTCTCCAAGAGAGGCCTAAGTACATGGCTGCAGGGCCTGGCAAGGCCACAGGCTTTGTTCTTGAGGCCGCTCCCTACCTGGATATGATATGGCTCATTGTGTGGCTTGACACTGTTAGGATTACTTCTTTTTTTTTTTTTTTGAGACAGAGCCTCAAGCTGTCCCCCTGGGTAGAGTGCCATGGCATTACAGCTCACAGCAACCTCCAACTCCTGGGCTCAAGCGAGTCTCTTGCCTCCGCCTCCCAAGTAGCTGGGACCAC
>CAUYTI010105370.1:0-13773 GCA_963575145.1 Galago senegalensis | reverse complement strand
GGGGATAATGTGGGAATCATAAGAGCCAGGAGAGGAAAATGGCACAAACTTGGTTCCCCACATGTCTGGATCACTGTGAAATGCCACCACTAACTCTTGGCATACCACCTGTCTATTTTGTGAGCTGCCAAGATAGCTTTTCTGAAACACCATTTCATCAATTTTGTGGGGACAGCTCCATTTGCCCAGTCTGCTGTTCTCAGATGCATCTTTCACTCACCGCTGCAGCAACTAGGGGGACAGACTCACACATCACAGCCATCCATAGATGGGCAGAGAGGACAGAATCTGACACCAGTGAGGGCCTGTGTGTGAGCAGACAGGAAACTGAGGCAGTCACATGGATCAGGGAGGTTATAGAAACCTCACTGAGACTGGATGCAGCAGGAATATCAGCATGGTTATGAGCAGTTGGTGCCCCTGGTTACAAGGGTGTTTTTAGTAGAGTTGCTCAATCAGACATTCAAGGTGTATTTAGAGAAGAGAGAAGGACTAGAGGAATCTGTCTCACTGCACATGAAGACATGGGAGAACATGGGGGGAGCAGTGCATGAGTGATTCTCAGAACTGGGAGCAAGGAAATGGGTGCTGAGGGATAGGGAGAGGTCTAATGATTGACAGGTCTGAGT
Source organism: Galago senegalensis (assembly GCA_963575145.1). Lineage (NCBI taxonomy): Eukaryota > Metazoa > Chordata > Mammalia > Primates > Galagidae > Galago > Galago senegalensis. The sequence continues at coordinate 13,144 of CAUYTI010105370.1, read as the reverse complement.
CTGCATGCAGGACCAATGGCTGAGAATGCTAGGAGAGCTATGAGAGCAGAAGACAAGAAAGGTCTGGGGGTACAGGGAGTGAGTCTCCTTCATAGATGGCCAACAAACCTGTTGCCCACTCAGAGAGTGTGAAGTGAGCAGAGGCAGCAGCAGATGACAGCAACGTGACATGGAGGCAGACAAATCAAGGGGTGTTATCAAGGAGTCAAGCATGCTAGAGGGCACAAGGAAGTCAAGAGCCACTCTGAATTCAGAAAAATGAAGATTAAAAGCATCTGTGGACTGGACCAGGGAAATGGTGCCTGCCATGGGGAACAACAGGGCAGAACAAAGAGTGGAAGAGAAGCTGACAGTCCTAGGAACCTGGAAGGAATGAGAGAAAGAGAAAGTGAGATGAAAGGTGTGGGACAGACCCCTGGGGCACATTCAGTAGTGGGAGGGAAGGCTGTCAGCACAGGGAAGAGTCTGTACCTTAAAGAAAGGAGTAGGTGGGCAGCGCCTGTGGCTCAAGGAGTAGGGCAGAGGCCCCATATGCCAGAGATGGTGGGCTCAAACCCAGACCTTGGAGTATGGGCTAGCAGAGTTAGCCAAAAGTGGAGGGCTGAGCGTGAGAACAGGAGCAAAGCTGCAGAACAGGGGCAGAAGGAGCAAGGAAGCTCCTGCATTAACATGGTGCTTCCCCACAGGCAACATAGGGGCAGCTGCACTAATTCCCCATGGAGCAGGGATCCCTGGCTAGCACTTTATGCAAAGCCTTTGCCTGAGTCCCAGGACTCCTTCTCGCCTGTTCACTTGGAGAGGGGCCCTTCAGGACTTTCCTCCACATCAGTCAGGGTGATCTTCCTTGCTCCAGCTGGGAGATCATGTCAGGTTTGGAATCCTGGCACCCTGATAGAAAAAGAGAAAAGACTTAGGTGTGAGGGCTGAAGATAGGAGTGAGCCCAGAACTTTTACAGAATGAACAACAGGGAGCTGTGAGTAGGGAACCCCCAAACACAGAACAAGTCACAATAACACTAGGAGCCCAGGCCAGGCCTGGTGGCTCACACCTGTAATCCCAGCACTCTGGGAGGCCGAGGCTTGAGCTCAGGAGTCTGAGACCAACCTGAGCCAGAGCAAAACCTTATCTCTACTAAAAATAGAAAACTAGACGGGCCTTGGTGGTGGGCGCCTGTACCCCCAGCTACTCGGGAAGCCGAGGCAGCAGGATCACTTGAGTCCAGGAGTTTGAGTTTGCTGTGAGCTATGATGTTACAGCACTCTTCCCAGGGCACAGACTGAGACTCTGCCTGAAAATACAAACAAACAACAAAACACTGGGCCCCTGGGCCCCAGGGAGTGGGAGACTCTGGTCTCGGAGAAATAAAACACAGGGGCTGTTCTGGGCTTCGTTTCCGCCCTCGCCTGCCGGTCTACTCAGCCCTTCCGGTGTCCAGCTGCTCAGGTGCTTTTTTTTTTTTTTTAATTTTGAGACAGAATCTCACTATGTCGCTCTGGGTGGAGTGCCCTGGAGTCACAGCTCACAGCAACCTCAAAGTCTTGGGCTTAAGCGATTCTCTTGCCTCAGCCTCCTTAGTAGCTGGGTCTGCAGGCGCCCACCACAACTCCCGGCTACTTTTTTATTGCATTTGTCATTGTTGTTTAGCAGGCCCGGGCCGGGTTCGAACCCGTTGGCTTCGGCGCGTGTGGCTGGCGCCGTAACCACTGTGCTACGGGCGCCGAGCCTCCTCAGGGTTTTTTTAACTGTCTGTCTCTCCGGAAGAGTCATCTGCGTCACCGCGTCACAGCGACTAGGACACGTCCTTTCCTGACAGGATGGGTGTCTCCTCAGCCGCCAGCTGCCGGAGCCGCTGCCTTCTGTGGCTCTGCTGCTGGCCCGGCGACCGGCCCGGAGTCCGGATCCCGCCCCTGGGCGAGGCCGAGACCGTGTGGGCCGCCGAATCCCGTCCGGCCTCCAGCTCGCCGGGCTACGGCGGCGAGAGACCGCCGAGAAAAAGGAGGTGGGGCCGGGCGGGCGGATAGCGAAAATGAGCTCCCGTTTCTGGGCGCCTTTCTGCTTCCCTAGGCGATCGCTTCCAGGTTCTTCCAAATTCCCTACACATCTTGTGACTCAGAAAACTCCAGGGACTCCGCACTGCTTTCCTATGCCCAGCCGACGGCTCAGACCCGCTGCTGGACCACGCTGCTTTCCCGGCTCCTTGCGCCGCCCCCCAGCTTGCTTCAGAAGCGGCTGATTTGGAGCCAAATTCGAATTAGCGAGCTGATTCCCGCCGGATGGCTAGACTTTTCTGGAGGCTACAGCGCTCTGAGGGCTCTGAAAGGACGGGAGAAAGCATTCGACCCCACAGCGCAGAAATCTTTTAAGTTAGCTGCGGTTCGACTCCCCCAGATTACTCGGTTGATGGTCCCCTTGGCTAGAGGAGGGGATCCCACTAGTAGCGCTCGTCCCCACACCTAGAATTGGACCTTAAAACTAGGGAAGTGCTTTGGACTCTGCAGCACACTTGCTTCTTTTAGGGCAGCAGTGTGGAAAGTAGAGCTGTTGCCCAGTAGCCTTCAGTCCCATATGTACTCTGACCCAGAACTTGGCTCTTCACCGTCTGGCCCTCGCACAGTTCAATGCTTAGGCAATTTCAACGTAGTCTCCTATTTCCTCAACTCCATCTACCTGGACCGCCTTCCCCAGCTGGAGCTCAGCTATCAGAACAGCTGGAAGTGGTGAGCTAGTTGATATCCGGAGAGCAGCTGCTTGATTGAGGACCATTGACATCCCTAGCCACTGAATGCAGAGATCTCTCCGGCCTCATGGCAGGGATGCCCATCTCTTTCCAGAGAAGGCCTACCATACAGTCACCATCTTTGCATTAAATGGTTGGAATTCCTTCAGCAGGCTAGCAAAGGGCAAGAGTTACTCACCCCTGACCAAGATAATGACTACCACAGCCTGGAGGAAGAAAACAGTTTTCTCCAGATGGATCTGAAACACTGCAGAGATAATACAATACCGTTTGTTCCCCATCCTGGAGCTATTCCGGGAACGACCCAGAAACTTACTGAAGAAAAAACAGAATTGTCGACTAGAGAGATTCCACTTGCTTTGGGGAAACAGGGCCCATTGGAGAGCTGTCCTTCTTGTGAGGTACCTACAGTAAAAGAGCCTAGACAGGACCAAATTCATGTACTTGACTACTCCAGTGACCTTCTCATTTCTGCTAGACCATTTTGTAGTATCAAACTGATAGATTATATATTGGAAGGTGTGTCCAGTGAGCTGGAAACAAGTTCTGATTCCATACGTGAGGTGTGGGATGAGGAAGCTGAGGATGATGGGTTTGATAGGGATAGCTTACTGTCAGCATCAGACCTTGAAAAAGACTCTGAAGGGCTTCACCTTTGGAACTCCTTTTACAATGTAGATCCTTACAATCCCCCAAACTTTACAGAAACAATTCAGACTGCTGCCAGAATTGTTTCTGAAGACCCCTCTGATTCTGAGAAGCATTTATCTGACAAGTCTGACCTAGAGAATTCCTCCCAAACTGGAAGCTTTCCTGAGAGCCCTGACCATAATTCTGGGGAGGAAGATGATTGGGAATCTAGTGCAGATGAAGCAGAGTCTCAAACTTTGGAACTTTTTCTGTAATTCTGATGATCCTTACAACCTTTTAAAATTTAAGGCTCCTTTTAAAACATGAGAGAAAAATTGAGAAGGCTCTTGTGACACAAAGAGACTGTCTGAGTTCATTGTGGCCATTTCTGATTCTCACACCTTACTTTCTTGTAAAGTTCAACTGTTAGGGAGCCAAGAAAGTGGAGGTCCAGACTTGGTACAGTGTGAGGTTCTTTCTGGAGAAAGACACATGCATATCAAAAGAAAAAAGGTAATCTTCCCATGAAGAAGTTACTGAGTAATATATAAGTGGTGATGAGGATTGCAAAGGACCATGGGAAGAATTTGCAAGGGATGGACACAGGTTCCAGAAATAAATTCAAGGAACAGGAGATACTATTGGATATTGCTTGACATTTAAGCACAGAGAAACAGTATTTAATAGACTCCAGGAAACATGCTTCAAAGGACTTGATGTTTTTGAACAATGTTAAGGTGAGTTACCTATGAGACCCTGTAGCCCTAGCATACACTACCTTTTAAGAGGTTTCTTTCAAAAACAAATATTGGCAGCTGTCCTTTGATGTTTTTTTAGAGGAAATGTAACTTGGATCCAGTGATCTAATTTTTTATTTTTGGCAACATATCCCACTTAGAAACATCCAGGTTTGAAGTCAGTCCTGATAATGAAGAGAAATGGGTTTCTAATCTTCTCTTTTTTGACGTAGTTGGATACATTTCTAAATGACCTTTGCTTGCTTAAAGGAAAAGGGGACCTTTCTGACTTGTAATTTTGCACTTTCAAAACTTGTCTTGGGAAACAATATTAATAGAGCTTATAGACCACTTCAGTCTTAATTTATGCCTGTCTGTCTGAAAACTTTGTGCTCTTTCTTGTTTCTTTCCCAACATTCTGAAATCAGTAGGCTTCTATATTTTTGAATTTCAGTGATTAGTCCTATCTCTCTTATGGTGAGAAAAATAATCTTGTATATGCTACCAACTTAAAGTACATTATCTTGTGTCACCTATTTTTCCTTGTAAAAATGACTTTGGTTGAAAATGTGTGGTAGATTTTTATTTCTTTGTTAAGTTCTACCTAAGATGTTTCCAAGGACTGCCACAAAAATCTACATGTGCTGTACTCTTTGGTACTTTGGGAAAGCTGTATCTGTCTGACAAATATTAACATCTAATATGTTCAATTTCTGTGCTAATTGTTCTTTGCAGAGGGTTCTATATATGTTATTGTGGTTCCCTGTTGAATATGTTTCTTTGTACCTTATAACAGGAGGAAATTGTAAAACACTCTAGAAAGTAATAATTGCATCATACGCATTTATTTTTTAAAGAAAAGCCTAGTATTTTCCTATGAAGATGTTAGGAGACAGAGTAATTTGGTTTGTTGGGTATGCTCTCAACATAAAACCAGAGTTATTAATATCATGCCTCAGCACTGTCACTTCTTTTTTTTTTTTTTGAGACAGAGCCTCAAGTTGTCAACCTGGGTAGAGTGCTGTGGCATCACAGCTCACAGCAAACTCCAACTCCTGGGCTTAAGGGATTCTCTTGCCTCAGCCTCCTAAGTAGCTAGGATTACAGGGACCCGCCACAATGCCGGGCCACTTTTTGTTGCAGTTGTCATCATTATTTAGCAGGCCCAGGCTGGGTTTGAACCTTCCAGCCTCGGTATATGTGGCTGGTGCCATAACCACTGTGCTATGGGTGCTGAGCTGGAAGTTTACTTTTGAATTGAAGTCTGCATTGACTAGTTGTGTTCGATTTATTTAATAAGCTTTATGGGGTGTGCATCTGGTAGGCTGAGGGATTATTAACCAACTGTTTAATAGTGTGGTTTTTTTTCATGTGCCTCCTATGTCAGGTAACAAAACATAAGCAGAATAGTGGGCAGTGCCTGTGGCTCAGTGAGTAGGGCACCAGCCCCATATGCCGAGGGTGGAGGGTTTGAGCCCAACCCTGGCCAAACTGCAACAAAAAAATAGCCAGGTGTTGTGGCAGGCTCCTGTAGTCCCAGCTACTCGGAAGGCTGAGGCAAGAAGTGCTTATAGGGTTACTAACTCAGTTTCTGATCTAACTGGTCATTTATTTTATTTCTATCTGGTTTGCTTTAAGAACTTCCTCCAGTGTTTATATAGTCACACATAAAAGCATACTGAGAGTGCAACCCATAAAAATTGGTCAATCTTTTGTAGAGCCCTTAATTCTATGTGTTTTATGAACCTACACTTTTGGTAATCATAGGGAATGCATTTATAGAATTTGGTATAACACTATGAAAACAGGTTAGTTTCAAAACACCAGCTATGTCAGTTGGTAAGAAAGCATCATTTGCCTTGATAAAAGCTTTTTTTTTGAGACAGAATCTCACCTTGTTACCCCAGTTAGAGTGCAATGGCATCATGATAGCTGACTGCAACCTTAAATCCCTGGGATTGGCTCAGTGCCTGTGGCTCAAGCTGCTAAGGTGCCAGCCACATGCACCTGAGCTGGCGGATTTGAATCCAGCCCAGGCCTGCCAAGCAACAATGACAGCTGCAACCAAAGAATAGCTAGGTGTTGTGGTGGGCACCTGTAGTCCCAGATACTTGGGAGGTGGAGGCAGGAGAATCACTTGAGCCCAGGAGTTGGAGGTTGCTGTGAGCTATGATGCCATGGCACTCTACCCAGGGCAACAGCTTGAGGTGCTGTCTCAAAAAAAAAAAAAAAAGAAAAATCCCTGGGCTCAAGCGATCCTCTTCCCTCAGCCTCCTGAGTAGCTAGGATTACAAACATGTGGCTCCATGCCTGGCTAATTTTGAAAAAAATTCATTTTGTTTTGAGACCAAGGTCTTGCACTTGTTCAAGCTGGTCTTGAACTCCTGAGCTCAAGCACTCCACCTGCCTCAGCCTCCAAGAGTGCTAGGATTATAGGCCTGAGTCACCAAACCCAGCCAAAAACAAAAGCTTTTTGAGAACAGGCATTCTTTTAAAACGAAATGGAAGCAGAGGATTAGGTTGTGTTTTTGTTTCTGAGATCTAGCACTTGGGTATTGAAAATAATGGGACAGTTTTCATTGGATTTTGAAAAAGTTTGTACCCCATGGGAATTCCAACCTCACTACTGAATTAAGCTTGGTTAAGAATTCTTCTATATTGGGTCAGAGCCTGTGGTTCAGTGAGTAGGGCACCAGCCCCATATACCAAGGATGGTGGGTTGGAACCAGGCCCTGGTCAAACTGCAACACAAAAATAGCCAGGCATTGTGGCAGGCAGGCACCTGTAGTCCCAGCTACTTGGGAATCTGAGGCAAGAGAATCACCTAAGTCCAAGAGCTGGAGGTTGCTGTGAGCTATTATGCCATGGTACTCTACAGAGGGCAAGAAAGTGAGACTCTGTCTCTCTCTCTCTTTTTTTTTTTTGAGACAGGAGCCTCCAGGTGTCCCCCTGGGTAGAGTGCTGTGGCATTACAGCTCACAGCAACCTCCAACTCCTGGGCTTGAGCAAGTCTCCTGCCTCAGCCTCCCGAGTAGCTGGGACCACAGGCACCCACCACAACGCCCGGCTATTTTTTGGTTGCATCCATCATTGTTGTTTGGTGGGCCTGGGCTGGATTTGAACCCGCCACCTTTGGTGCATGTGGCTGGCGCCTTATCCACTTGAGCCACAGGCACTGAGCCAAGACTCTGTCTCTTAAAAAACAAAAAGAAGAATTCTATATTCTGCCCTACTTTAAAAGAAGTGATCAGTGATAGACAGAAAGGATCATTTTGAAATTGAAGTGAAGGATAAAAATAAAATTCTTGTTAATTTCATTCTAGTTCTAGTTGTTAGAGTGTTAAACCCCCACAATCTTACAAAGAAAATCTTTGGAAGTTTTGATTAAACATTTTACATGGTTTAAAGTCCTGTAATGGTGCTTTCAGTGTCAATGCAGCATGGGAAAGGCTTTGTACAGACAGGAAAAAATTCCATATCTTGGTGATGAAATGTGATAAAACCTCTTCATCTTTAACTTGAAATCAAAACTATCAGATCTTTCTTTTTTATAATTTAAGGAAGGAAAAAATTAGGGTATAAGATTTGTATCTTTTAATCTTTTTATTAAATCATAACATTAATGCATTTATGGACTACAATGTGTTGATTTTATATACAGGGACAAGATTTATAAATTGGCTTCTACAGATTCAATTATTTCAATGTAATTAGTTTGAAGTTTTTTTTGTTTTGGGGTTTTTTTTTTTTGCAGTTTTTGGCCAGGGGCCGGGTTTGAACCCACCACCTCTGGTATATGGGGCTGGCACCCTACTCCTTTGAGCCACAGGTGCCACCCCCATTAGTTTGAAGTTTTATAGCTAAAATTATATTTGTGTATATAATTGTTAACTAATATTTAAATTGTAATAAATATACTTGCAATTAAGAAAAAAAGAAAAAGAAAATACAGCTCCAAGAGGCAGAAGCAAGATGGCTTATTGGAGCCAGTTTTCCACAGAGGCTCCTGTCCAGAAGGAAAGTTAAAGGACAGAAGTTTAGCAAGTAAGCTGATGGTTTGGAGTTGATCCAAGAGAAAAGATTGAAGAACACATATCAACACTGCTGAGGCGAGCTGTGACCCCAAGGAAACAAACAATAGGTACAAAATCCATCACCAAGCAGATGGGAGTCCCCTCACCCATGAGAATGGCTCACAGTATACTTTCTTTTTTTTTTGAGACAGAACCTCAAACTGTCACCCCGCGTAGAGTGCCATGGTATCACAGCTCACAGCAACCAACCCCTGGGCTCAAGCAAGTCTCCTGCCTCAGCCTCCCAAATAGCTGGGACCACAGGCACCCACCACAACGCCTGACTATTTTTTGGTTGCAGCCGTCATTGTTGTTTTTGGCAGGCCCAGGCTGGATTCGAACCTGCCACCTTAGGTGTATGTGGCTGGCGCCTTAGCCACTTGAGCCACAGGTGCCGAGCCCACAGTATACTTTCTACAAACAAATGAGCAGAGTCCTGATATCCTCCTATTTTATCCCATGGGAGAGACCCTCTAAAAACTGGAACTCTTTCCCCAGAGAAGACCCACTAACACTAGTGGCACTCTCCCACCAGGCATAAAACTGTATAAATTCTCTACCTGTGGTTCTGAACTCCGAGCATTCCCCTCCACTCTCATCCCAAGGTCTGGAAGCCTGTACCCCATGGAGTCCAGATTCTGGGGCATTTTCTCAAGAGGTGTGGACAAGGCATGGGCTGTTGCAGGTCTGTGCTGATTCTGTGACACGGGGGTAAAGAGAGGACTGTGGACCAAGAGGGAGAGGGAGAAGTGGTGCCCTGTGGCACACAGCAGCAGTGCAGGAACAATAGGGCTCACACCCCTGGGGATATTTTGGAGAGACATCCCCACCTCTCTTGGCAGCTGGTGTCACCTACTGGCAGAACAGATCTGGGACAGAAATGCAGGCCCCGTGAGTAAAGGGTAAGCCTGAGGCGGTACCTGCCCAGGAGGGTCACGGTGGGGATGGAGACTAGAATATGCCTGCACAGAGATGGCATTCTCCCAGGGGGCTGATTTAGAAGTGCTGCTTTAGTGAGCCTAAGAAGCACCCAGCCCCCAGGGGAACATAGCTGAGACAAAAGCAGGTGGGGCAACTGCACCAGCCCAGGGAGAGGCAATAATTGAGAGCTGAGCATGAGCTCTATCCATGCCCACCCCAACACAGAGTGCAGCCGAGACAGAGACACCAGCTCTGTGAGAATTGGCACAATGGCAGTGGCACATGGCTGGGCTGAGCCACAGTTTCTGTGAACTCAAACAGAGCCTGGCTTGCAGGGGAATATAGCCAGGACAGAATCGCTAATTCTGCCACAATATAAGTGGCAGCAACATCAATCTGGGGTGGGGCTGGAACTGAGTGAACCATACCAGTTTCCATTAAGCCCCCGAGGTTGTTAGGTTTCATCTCCCCCTGCCCATCTCTGGTGGCAGAGTGCAGCGGTCTGGCAGAGGAGACATAGATCTCCCTGTGACTCAGGCAGGTGCAAACCCTTAGTGCATCTGCTCATTGGAGGGAACTGGGTCACAGCCCTGTGGGGTTACCAGTGACTGGGTGTGACAGAGGTGTAAGGTGGGGAAGGAGGCATCAACATTCCCAGACTAATTCATTTGCTGGGTTGGTCCTTATGACTCCATGGAGAACTGGAGCAAGTCATACTGGAGTTGCCAGCAGTCTTCTGCTTTCTAATTGCTGGAGACTTTTTGAACTCTCCCACTTGAGACTAGGTGCTAACTTGGATAACTGATTTGGAACTCTTGACCTGGGTCAGTCACCTAAGGACTATCCAAAGTGATACCCTGGGTGTGTGGTGTGGGAAGGTTTTATTTTCCTTTTCCAGTTGTTGCCTGTGGAGGATGTGGGGACTTAGTTGCTGGTATTTCTCCACAGTTGAGACTTCAACCCAGAGTTACTGATTCACTAGGAGTGGACAGAGACCTGCTGAAAATAAGACAGAGCCATTTAGCCCCACCACACCAAGCAGGTCCCAGTCTTTTGCAAAGCTCTAGGGGAAAAGGTACAGACACCATTCCCAGCCCTTGGGAAAATGGCTGGTTAATTCCTATTCCAGGAGCCCCCAAACTAACTTCACCTTATTTGCTCATCTAGACAATAGTGTAAAATAATCATGGGGCAGAATCAGCAGAAAAACTCTGGCAACATGAATAATCACAGTAGATCAACTCCCCCAAAGAACAGCATGGCAGATACAATAGAAGATCCCATTCATAAACAAATGGCTGAGATGTCAGAAGTTGAATTCAGAATTGGGATTGTAAATAAGATTAATAAAATGGAGGTAAAGTTGGGATTAGAAATTCAAGGAGCATTTCAAAAGTTGTCTCAAGAATTCAATGAATTCAATGACAAAATCACCAAAGCTTTTGACACATTGAGACAAGAATTTGCAGCCCTCAAAGATCTGAGAAATACAGTAGAATCCCTCAGTAACAGCACAGAGAAGTTAGAAGAAAGGATTTCTGACATTAAAGACAAAGCTTTTGAATGTTCCCAAATGCTCAAAGAAGAAGAGAAGTGGAGAGCAAAAACGGATCATTCTCTCAGAGAGCTCTGGGATAATTCAAAGAAAGCTAATATTTGCCTTATAGGAATTCCTAAAGGCAATGAGGTGGCTTTGAAAGACCCAGATGCTCTACTCCATGAAATAATCAAAGGGAACTTCCCAGACATGCCAAGAGACTCTGAAATTCAGACAGCAGACAGTTTCAGAACCCCAGCACAACTCAATCTGAATAAGACCTCTCTGAGACACATTATAATTAACTTCGCCAAAAGCTAATATGAAGGAGAAAATTCTTCAAGCAGCCAGATGCAAGAAAACTATAACCTACAAGGAAAAGAATATTAGAATGACTGCAGATCTCTCTGCTGAAAACTTTCAAGCTAGAAGAGGGTGGTCATTGACTTTTAATCTACTAAAACAAAATAACTTTCAACCCAGGATCCTGTATCCAGCTAAATGGAGTTTCATTTTTGATGGAGAAATTAAATACTTTAATGACATTCAAATGTTGATGAAATTTGCCATAACTAAACCAGCTCTCCAGGATCTTCTCAGACTTATCTTCCATAATGACTTGTGCAATCCTCCACCACAAAAGTAAACTCACTCAGAAACTTTTGATCAAATTCCAACTTCCACAGTGGCAAAAGGATTAAACATGCCCACTGGACTTTTGAAAAACTCAAAACCCAAAATTCTACCAGGCTTATCAATAGTCTCAATTAATGTGAATGGCTTAAATTGTCCTCTAGAGAGGCACAGGTTGGATGACTGGTTACAAAAACTCAGACCAGATATCTGCTGCATACAAGAATCTCATCTTACCTTAAAAGATAAATATAGACTCAGGGTGAAGGGATGGTCATCTATATTTCAGGAAATGGAAATTAAAAAAAAGCAGGTGTTGCAATTTTATTCACAGACACAATAGGCTTTAAACCAACAAAAGGAAGGAAAGATAAGGATGGTCACTTCATATTTGTTAAGGGTAACACTCAACATGATGAAATTTCAATTATTAACATTTTTGCACCCACCCAGAATGTGTCTCAATTTATAAGAGAGACTCTATAACAGACATGAGCAACTTGATTTCATTCAGCTCCATAATAGTTGGAGATTTTAACACTCCTTTGATGGTGTTGGATAGATCCTCCAATAAAAAGCTAAGCAAAGAAATTTTAGATTTAAACTTAACCATTCAACATTTGGATTTAACAGACATCTACAGAACATTTCATCCTAACAATACTGAACACACAGTCTTCTCATCAGCCCATGGAACATCCTCCAAAATTTATCACATCTTAGGTCACAAGTCTAACCTCAGCAAAGTTAAAAGAATAGAAATTATTCCATGCATCTTCTCAGACCATCATGGAATAAAAGTTGAAATCAGTAACAACAGGAATCTGCATGCTCATACAAAAACACAGAAGCTAAATAACCTTATGCTGAATGATAGCTGCATCATAGAGGAGATTAATGTTGCAGATATACACCCCTTGCTCAAGACATGGCAGTTCTCCCCAATGTGCTCCTTCAGGAGATTGTTTCTGGGAAACATTTCCTTGAGGATAGAGCTTCTGTACCTGCCTATAGATATGCAGGAATTTGCAGAAAAGTCTCTCCCTAGGGGGTGTGGAGAAACAGCCCAGGTGTAGCTGGGGGTGGAAATACCAGTCTTCGAGCATTTGATTCTATTCTCTGCCTTCTCTCTTCATTAACATTATAATCACTAGTTTCCATTTGGGCTAAAAGGAATAGACAGCCAGGCTCCCTTATGTTTTTACCCTAAACAAAATCAATTGTATATGTGTTCCTCAGCCTTCACACTAAATTGTAATCTTAAATGGTAGCTTCCTAATGTTACTTCACCTCTTAGTATATGTGTTAAATTCTTACAGAATGTTTGAAGGTATATAAGGTAATCAGTAAAGTTTAGTCGGGCCGCCAACCAGAGCGAGTCTCGGCCTCCCTTTGATTATCATTCCGTCTGCAGTTCTTTCCCCTGCATCTCCAATCAGAGGCTCCAAAGAATACACCATCAGTCTAGTTGCCATTTCATAAATTATCTGCTTATACTTGTTTTCCACCTTTGATTGTTAGTTTCTCCAGGATAGAAACTGTATTCTATTAATCTTTCTAAATCCTGTACCTCATTTTATACATAATTATATATACATACTATATATACTTTATTTATGTATATTCTATAGTATATGTTCATGGAGCATTTGCTGTTTTGTTTGGTTTTGCCAATGCTAAGTAATCTAAATGCAATTATCTTTTTTTAATTTTTTTTATTAAATGATAGCTGTCTACATTAATGCAAACATGGGGTACAGTGTAGTGTTTTCATATACAATTTGAAATACTTTCATCAAGCTGGTTAACATAGATTTCATGTCATTTGCTTAGTCATTGTGTCAAAACATTTATATTCTAGTTCTAGAAAAGTTC
>CAUYTI010105368.1:0-11568 GCA_963575145.1 Galago senegalensis | reverse complement strand
TTTCTAAGTCCCCAGAGGAAAAATAGGGTGTGAGTGTCTGGCCTCAGACTGGGGCCCAAAATCACATCTTGAGGGAAAAATACACAGTAAGATCAAAAATACCAAAGAAAAGTGTGTCTCCAGTGAGAAAGACAGCTGCTTATCATCCAGAAGCTAAAAAGATAGAAGGAGCAGATGGAACAGATTCACATTCACAGTACCCTGCCAGGTTGACAGCAATTACTTTTTTTTTTCTTTTTGTCCCCGCTAAATTCAAAGCCACTTGACCTCAGGGCAGACATTCTTCCTTTTTCTCTTTGCCAGACCAACTGCTTTCCTTGGGCTTGTTCTCTCTTTTCCCACTCTCCTTTGCTCTCCCTCTACTCCCCTTCTAAGAAAATAAAATAAAGTTTCTACTTTTATGTTCTAATCTTAGACTATAGAAAATCTTTGTTCAATCTACACAGAGCATCTACCGAGCTTTTCACCCTAACATGAAACAGAAATAAATGAACCAATTATAAAATTCTGTGATGTGTGGATGGCATGGCAAGTATCTTGCGTAAGTTCAAAAGTCAAGTGCCAGACACTGACTTATTACCAGAAAAGGTGGGGAGTACAAAAATGTGACACAGAAGTGAAAATCTTCCAAATCAATCTCCACAGTGTAAGCTTTAGTCAGAGGAGGGGAAGTCACAGTGAGAGAAAAGAACTTAGCCTGGAGTCCTCTGTATGCCTGAATTAGCTTAAGTGAAACTATACCCGCCAAGAGAAAGGTGTTGGGGGACCTCACAAAGCCCCACACAAACCCTCCCCCCACCTCTCCTCTTAAGATAAAGACACAAAGGACCCTAATTAGCCCCACCTCCAAAGAAATTGAGTCAAAGGACCCTAAGTCACCAACCCCCCCCCAAAATAACCTATGTAAAAGGGGTCTCTAACTGCCTAGGGTGCAGATGCCATCCTTGCCCTGTCCAGACTGGTCACCTTTCCCTTTCAATAAATCTGGCCTGAACATCTCTGCTCAGGTCTTGTTTCTGGGGGCCACCAATTTCCACCATTTTAAAGGCATGGGGTTAAACACAGAAGTACCTCTATCTTCTTTCATGAGTCTCAGTATCTTCTTATGATTCCGTTTCCCATATCTTCAGAAATCATTAATATCATTAACAATCAAGTGATTCTTTGTTTCTAAAGACTTAGAAGACATGATATTTCTAGAAATTCTTCCCAAGTGCTTTTTTTCCTTTTGATCTTTTACTTGTAACTGAGCTCTGCTTCTGAGTTTCAGATTATGGCCCCAGGAGAACGAGGAGAAAAGTCAGTGAATTTGAAGGAAATGCAGTAGTTCCCAGAGTCTAGACTTGAGATCTAGCAGGAGTGATCAGAAAACAAGCTGTAGGGCTGTCCAGTTGTCACATTATCAAGGTTAATTATTATACAGGCAGAATAGAGGGATAGAAATTTGCCTTCCAAAGTCAGGCAGAAACACAAAGTATTGTGCGAATAGGCATCAACTTAAAGCACATGTAGTGAGAATAAGATGGAGTCTGTCAGGCTAGGGCAGACATGACACAGCTGGTCTGTCTGGTTTAGGTCCTGTGTGTCCTTCACCCCTGTTTCCCATTCTTATTATTTTGTAAATTTAGCTTCCACCCTAAAGATGCCTATCTTGAGTAGTTTAGGTGGATTGACTTAGGAAATTAACTTTTAATAGGAATGTTGTAGTAGGTCCCTGAGAGATGCTGATTATTATTTGAAATGGAGGTTGATTTGGTCATTGCTTTAAACTTTTATGTATAAAACTGTACTTTTGGAAATGGAATAACAGAGCTGTCTTGTAGAGGCTACTCTCATTGTTGTCCAGAATCCCAGACTTCTGACATTAAAGTTTGTTAGACCTGTGGCAGTCACTGCATATTGGCTGAAGTGACACGCAACTGGATGCTTTTCACCTGGTAACAAAACTAGTAGTGTTACTGAAAGCTGGGCACCTGTCCTCCTTGAGGGCAAGTCACAATAAGTTTTTTGAGGAGAAAGAAAAAAAATTAATTTTTTGTTGGCAAAGGGAGAAAAATGTGACTATTCCTCTCAAAATGCCAAATCTTCTGTACAGAAGCAGAAACACAGAGTTTTTACAGCTAGGACCCTAAGTTCTAGGCTATTGCTGTTTCATTACAGTTAATGATTCTAATTGTCCTCTCTCAGCCTAGGACTAAGCTATGACCTAGCTGGGCCTCCTTCATAACAGTTCCGCTGTTGCAGGAATACGAGGTTCAACAGAGAGAAAGAGCACCCAAACTCCACGATTTTAAGAGGAAGGGCTTTATTCACCAGCTGGGAGCTTACGGCATATAAAAATTCCAAATGGCTGCCCTCCACAACTGGCTTGGTCTTTCCCTTTTTATCGACAGTTACAAAGTTCCACCCGACAGGTGTCATTCTCATTGGCCAGTCTGAATTAAGCAGGAGATGCTATTCCAGCTCCTATAAAACTACAGGATTTCACAGAACTTGGAAATTTCCAAGTTCCAGTAAGTTAAGTTTACACATTTCCAAGAGCTGAGTCACTATGGAGAGGACCCTGCAGGTGTATCCTTGTGCTCCTTGAGAAGACCTGTTCTCCTAGACCTCATCCTTCTCGGGTATCCTCTCTCAGCACCACTTCCTATAGACAAAGAACTTTTCCCTGCACTGCCCAAAAACAGTGGGGGAAGTTTGAAAGACACAGAAAATATTTTTGCTATTTCTTTCAGGCCAATGCCACTGTTAGTATTCCCCAGTCTCAATTTTACACTTCCCTATCTATGGGTGGAGGAGTGACTACAGTGTTACATTAGCATTCAAAGTTTCTTCTGGCTTTGCCTCTATTGTTGAGGGAAGGGACTGTTTGCCTCCCTTTAAGAAGAGGCTTGTGGCTTTCTTCAGCAAAGTGCAATTCAAAGTTATAGAGGAGAAAAGGGATGTAGAGAGACTCAGCCTGGAAAAATAACCATCCCTCCAGGCAAGAAAACTTTTCTCTTCCTCAACCTCCTTTCTTTCAAAGCTATGCCTCCCAGACTGCCCATGAGTCTGGGCAGAACGGGCAGCAGGAAGTCTGCAAGCTGGACCTATTCTCCCCTTCAGAACACGTTTCCCCAAGGAAAGGAAAAGAAACTCACCTAAGCAAATTCAGTTTTTGCTGCAAAGTCTTCCAACTTTTGCCCTCCACAATGTGCCTTCAGACACCACGAGGAAGTGGAGATTCTACAAAGAGTGATGGCAGGCCAGGGCAGGCTAGTCAGAATTCATTCTCCAATCCACAGCCTGATAATCACAAAGAGATTCATCTCAGGAAAGCTGCTAGAAATGAAAGTTAAGTTCTTGTGGGTTGAGGCCAGGAAAGGGGAAGATAAACTATGAAACAATGGGGTCCCTGCATAGTCTCCAGTCTCACCCTCTGAGTTGTCCTGCTTGCTAAGCAGTTGTGACTTTAAGACAAAGAGAGGTGGTAAAATAAAGAGGCACCCCTGCTTTAATTTTTTTTTTCCTGTGAGTTTCAGGATCTTGTCATCATGATATTTCTTCTTACATAGTTTTACATTAACCCAACCAATTAAAATCTAGGAA
Organism: Galago senegalensis; assembly: GCA_963575145.1. Lineage (NCBI taxonomy): Eukaryota > Metazoa > Chordata > Mammalia > Primates > Galagidae > Galago > Galago senegalensis. The sequence goes on along the minus strand of CAUYTI010105368.1, from coordinate 7,980 downwards.
AGGTGCCCTTTCCAAAGAGCTATTCTCATTCCCTATTTCACAGCTGAGTTCTGCTTCTGGGTGGCAGACATGGCCCAAGCAGAGGATAAGCAATGTTCAGGACTTTCAGAGAAGTGCATCAGGTTTTTGGTCTGCCCTTGGAAATCTTATAGAACAAGAGAACAGAAAAGTTGCTGAGCAGGGCTGCTGAGACACCCTTAAGGCTGTCAAAACCAGAAAGAACAGGATGCTGGAGATTTTTCTGGGCAGCCATGCAGAAATTCTACAGTATTACATGCACAGCAGTCAAACTCAGAGAATTCTCCAACTTCCTTCTGTTGTTTTTGTCAAAAGATTCATTTCCTCCCTGAGCAGGCCCAGGCCTTACTCTCTTTTCTCTGTCAGTTACTCTGCAGAACAGTTCCAGAAATTCAGGTAGTGGCCCTTATACCACTGTACAACCTGCCTTTTAAGGGTTCCCTCACTAACACACCTGAGAAAGTCCTTATTGGAAGTAGGAACACTTGTAGAGAGGAGGATTCATTTAGAAAGTGAAAATCCATGAGGAGAAAGCAATGGGGAGAGCTGCAGTGGGCAGCCTGCCATTGTTTAATGTATGCCATCATTAGTAACCTCATGCCCCACCCCACACTACAGGCCCCCAACTATAAGTTGTTTTTTTTTTTTTTTTTGAGATAGTTTCACTGTGTCACCCTGGGTAGAGTGCCATGGTGTCACAGGTCTCAGCTAGCTCATACCCTTGGGCTTAAGCGATTCTCTTGCCTCAGCCTCCAAAGTAGCTGGGACTACAGGTGGCCACCAAAACGCCTAGCTTATTTTCCTGTTGCAGTTGTCATTGTTGCTTAGTGGAACCTGGGCTTGGTTCGAACCCACCAGCCTTCGTGAATGTTGCTGGGGCCATAACCACTGTGCTATGAGCACTGAGCCTCTACCTAAGTTTCTTGAAGTCAGACATGGAACTTTTCTGTTTTATACTTTATTGTCCTAAATCTATTAGACAGTGGTCTATGTCACAGTAATAGGTAGATATGAAATTTATAGCTACAAATACAATTTTATTGAACTAAAATCTTGATGATGTCGTATTTATGGTCTGTTGTTCTTTATGTGAACCCAATTTCTGTGTCACATAATGTAATTCAATGATGTTTCTGGTATTATTAATAATTATATAAATTCCCTTTTACAAATTTTAGCCAGTAATTTCTCATATCTTCTCTATTTTCTTCCACAAATTTACTCAGATTAATATATAATCTCTTTCTACCATCACCCTTTAACCACATTTACTGTACATTGCCCCTTTTCTGAAAGGGAAAATGTTAAAAACCCATGTAGTCAAAGGGAGAGGTATTTCATCAGACTCCTCTTTAAGCAGGACATCTTATAGAGAAAACACAGAGACCTGAGAAATATACTCTTCCCTGGCTCGGCGCCTGTGGCGTAAGTGGCTAAGGCGCCAGCCACATACACCTAAGGTGGCGGATTCAAATCCAGCCTAGGCCTGCCAAAACAAGAATGATGGCAGCAACCAAAAAATAGCCAGGTGTTGTGACAGGTGCCTGTGGTCCCAGCTACTTGGGAGGCTGAGGCAGAAGACTTGCTTGAGCCCAGGAGTTAGAGGTTGCTGTGAGCTGTGATACCATGGCACTCTACCCAGGAGGATAGCTTGAGGCTCTGTCTCAAAAAAAAAAAGAAATATAATTTTCCCTAAAATTCAAAACATCACTGGTGAAAAATTGTATATGGTGAGAAGAGTTTGGCACATTCAGGTTTCCCCTGGCCCAAGTTTTCTGGTATCTTGTCATGGTCTGATGTGGGTAGTGCTTTGTCTCAGCTGCAATTCTAATAATTCATGAGAAATATCAACCCAGGATGTGGGCTGAATTCACAGAGTCAAGGTAGATGAAGAAAACAAGGATGGATATGAAATCTGTGCAAGTTCTGGGAAAGGAAGAAGTAATGAACACAGAGAACATCTTTGGGTAAAGGAGTTTCCCAGTTTGCCCGTAATGATTAACCCTTGACTCTCACCCTGTACATTCCATGCAAACATGTTAGCTCACTGAGCCCCTCATCCTTGAAGAAATGTCAACAAGATATATAGATTTGAAGTCAGAATATACCTAAAAGTAGATGCCTTTTTTCTTTGCATTAATCTCTGAATTACTTAGGGTTCACTACTGCAATAGAACCAATAAGCTCTGGACATTTATAGAAAGAGATTTAAAGGATTGTATCACATGATTATGAGTCTAGCAAGTCCAAAATATGCAAAGTGGACCAACAGGCTGTATCCAAGACAGAGCCAATGTTGTAGGTCAATTCTGAAATTCACCTACTTATAGTACTACCCCTTGGTTTGGAAAAGTCAGTCTTGTATTCTATTTAGACCCTCAATTAATTTGAAAAGCCCACCCACTCAAATTATAGAAAGCAATGTACTTTTGTAAAAGTCCCCCAATTTTAATGTTAATTTTTTTTGAGACAGTGTTTCACTATATTGACCTTGGTAGAGTGCTGTGGCATCACAGCTCTCAGCAACCCCAAACTCTTGGGCTTAAGTGATTCTCTTGTCTCAGTCTCCCAAGTAACTGGGACTGTAGATGTCCACCACAACACCTGGCTATTATTTTGTTGTTGTTGTAGTTGTTGTTGTTATTTGGCAAGCTTGGGAGGAGTTCGAACCTCACCCTAACCACTGAGGTATGGACATTGAACCCTAAATGTTAATCTTATCAAAAACACTCACACTGTAATATTTGACCATATCCATGGTTACTGTGGCCTAGCTATGTTGACACATATAATTAACTATCATAAGTCTACCTCTTGTCCACACATAAAATTAACTATCATAAGTCTACCTGTTGTACATGCACTTCTCCTAAAATTATATTTCATCTTCAAATAAAGTCAATGGCAGGCCAACACTTCAACCTAACGTGATAGAACTATCCTGTATAGAACAAAAAGCACCCTAATCCTTTCCTCGGGGAAGGATGCAAACTCCTCAGGTGATTTTTCTCTTTTTCTTGACATTTTATAATGTACACACTATTACACAAAGCTAACAGTACTCCACCGCTATAATAAGAAGTAAATACATTTTATATTATATAATAATGAGGTAAGAAAGGGAAGAAAACAAATATTATCTATCTATTTATATGTTACAATATATATACACACATCCATAATAATAGAAGGAAGAAATATGATTACAGTTACTGACAATTATAGTCTTCACTGCTGTAACTGATTGTACAGTTGTACCTAATCCATGTTCTTCCAATACTTATTCCATATTCTCTTTGATCTCAGTAGGCACCTCAATAACAGTACTTCTTATCTGGTGGAGTGACCCAAACTTTCATTTTCAAAGATCCTTGGCCATTAGGTGTCCTGCCTGAATTAGATTGTTGTAGTTTACGATTATCTTTAATCACAGGGCATAGTAATACTAAGAGACACCCTTGGGGATCTCCTGTATTCCAGACATACTCTTCATTTCCTGCACTGTGGAGTAATAGTTTAATATATCCTTGGTGGTCAGGGTTAATCACCCTCGCTTGCATAGGAATTTCCTTTTTTGACTATTGGTTCAGAGACATGATGATCTCAAAGGGGATGGGTAGCAGTCCTAACTTCTAGTTCAATGAAATCATTCTTGTGTCTACCAGTGAATGCATTCTTCCCTTTGGAACAAAGACCTCTAAGCCATTAGACCATTGAGTTTGTAAGAAGAAGAGGCAAAGTTTTGCTGAGATGGAGCTGAGAGAACAAAGAATGACTCAGACATGTCTGGCTTGGCAACTTAGATGAATTTATTAGAGATTACATACACAGAGTGCTCACTCTTTGCACAGGACTTCTCAGCTATTCATTCCTTGTGAAGTAGTTCCCCAGACATTCAGTTCTCTTAAAACTCACTCCTAGGTGTTATAGTGTTTTAGATAGTAAAACTGCACCACCTATCCATGGCATCACCTTAAATCTGTACTCAGAGTGTGATGCAGAGCTCTTACATTATATATCACCCCACATGGCAGTGTCAACACCAGTCAAGAATGCACAGTATAGTCTTGGTACTTGTAGCTCAAGTGGCTAAAATGCCAGCCACGTACACCAGAGCTAGCGAGTTTGAATTCAGCCTGGGCCTGCCAAACAATGACAACTATGACCAAAAACTGGCCAGGCATTGTGGTGGGGGCCTGTAGCCCCAGCTACTTGGGAGGCTAAGGCGAGTGTATCACTTAAGCCCAGGAATTGGAAGTTTCTGTGAACTGTGATACCACAGCACTCTACCCAGGTGACACCTTGTTTGGTTTATTGAAGATTAGGTGGTTGTAAGATATTAGTTTCATTTCCTGGTTTTGTATTTGATTCCAAATATCTATGTCTCAATTTTTGTGCCAGTACCATGCTGTCTTGACCATTATGGCTTTGTAGTACAGCCTAAAATCTTGTATGCTGATGCCCCTAGCTTTTTTTTTTTTTTAATTATTACTAAGAACTGCCTTAGCTATGTGGGTTTTTCCTGGTTCCATACAAAATGTAGAATCATTTTTTCCAAGTCATGAAAGTACAATGTTGGTATTTCAATAGGGATGCCATTGAATGGGTAGATTGCTTTGGGAAGTATAGACTTTTTAGCAATATTCTTCCATTTGTTAAAATCCTCTGCTATTTGCTTTGATAGGATTTCATATTTCTCTTTATAAAGTTCCTTCACCTCTTTTGTTAAGTATATTCCTAGGTATTTCATTTTCTTTGAAGCTATGGTGAAAGGAGTTGTGTCCTTAATTAGCTTCTCATCTTGACTGTTATTGCTATATGTAAAGGCAACTTAGTTGTGCACATTGATTTTATATCCTGAGACATTACTGTATTTTTTGATAACTTCCAGGAGGCTTGTGATTTAGTCTTTGGGGTTCTCTAAGTATAAGATCTTATTGTCAGCAAAGAGGGAGTTTGACCTCCTCTGCTCACGTTTGGATGCCTTTATTTCCTTGTCTTGCCTAATTCTATTGGCTAGAAGTTCCAGCACTATGTTGAATAGTAATGGTGGCAGAGGACAACCTTGTCTGGTTCCATTTCTAAGAGGAAAAGCTTTCAGTTTTACTTGATTCAGTAAAATATTAGCTGTGGCTTTGTCATAAATAGCTTCGATCAGTTTAAGAAATGTGCCATCCATGCCTATACTCCTCAGTGTTCTAATTAGAAAACGATGCTGGATTTTATTGAATGCTTTTTCTGCATCTATTGAGAGGATCATATGATCTTTGTTTTTGCTTCTCTGAATATGTTGGATAACATTTATGGACTTGTGTATGTTAAACCAGCCTTGCATCCCTGGGATGAAACCTACTCGATCATGATGTATGACATTTTTGACAAGCTGTAATCTATTGGCTAGGATTTTGTTGAGAATTTTTGCATCTATATTCATTAGCGAAATTAGTCTGAAATTCTTTTTTTTACTTGGGTCTTTTCCTGGTTTTGTTATCAAGGTGATGTTTGCTTCACGGAACATGTTAGAGAAAGATCCCTTCCTCCTCAATTTTTTGGAATAATTTCTGCGGTATGGGAATAAGTTCTTCCTTGAAGGTTTGATAGGATTCTGTGTGAAGCTATCTGGCCCAGGGCATTTTTTTATTGGAAGATTTTTTTTTTTTTTTTTTTTGTAGAGACAGATTTTCACTTTATCACTCTATCACTCTCGGTAGAGTGCCGTGGCATCACACAGCTCACAGCAACCTCCAACTCTGGGGCTTAGGTGATTCTTGCCTTAGCCTCCTAAGTAGCTGGAGCCACAACATCTGGCTATTGTTTTGTTTCAGTTTGGCTGGGGCCGGGTTGGAACCTGCCACCCTGGGTATATAAGGCCAGTGCCCTACTCACTGAGCCACAGGTGCTGCAAAGATTTTTTATTGTTTCTTTAATCTCAGTGCTTGAAACAGGTCTGTTCAGGAGCTCTACTTCTTCCTGGCTAAGTCTAGGGAGAGGGTGTGATTCCAAATATTGATCCATTTCCGTCACATTGTCAAATTTCTGGGCATATAGTTTCTGGTAGTATTCAGAAATGATCTCTTGTATCTCTGTGGCATCAGTTGTTATTTCCCCTTTACCATTTCTGATTGAGGTTCCTAGAAATTTTACTTTTCTATTTTTAGTTAGTCTGGCCAATTTTATATATTTTATTTATTTTTTTAAAAAACCAACTCCTTGTTTCATTAATTTTCTGAATGATTCTTTTGTTTTCAATTTCATTGATCTCTGATTTAATTTTGAATATTTTTTTTCTTCTGCTGGGTTTAGGTTTAGACTATTTTTCATTTTCCAGTTCCATAGACGGCTTCCGAGTTTGTTGATGTGCTCTCTTTCTGTTTTTTGAATGTAGGTATCTAAAGGGACAAATTTTCCCCTTAGAACTGGTTTTGCAGTATCCCACAGGTTTTGGTAGCTTGTGTCTTCATTGTTTTTATGCTCAAGGAAGTTAATGATTTCCTGTTTTATTTCTTCCTGTACCCAACTGTCATTCAATGGAAGGTTGTTTAATTTCCTTGCCCTTGTGTGGGATTGAACAATTTTTTTTTTTTTTTGAGTTGAGTTCCACCTTTAGTGCCTTGTGGTCTGAGAAGATACAAGGTAAAATTTCAATTCTTTGGATTCTGTTGAGGGTTGTTTTGTTTCCTAGGATATGATCAATTTTGGAGAATGTTTCATGGGGTGATGAGAAGAATGTATATTCTTTATCTTTGGGATGGAGTGTTCCATATGCATCTATCAAGCACAGTTGTTCTAGGGTCTCATTTAAGTGCCTTATATCTTTGTTTAATTTCTGTTTAGTGGATTTGTCCAGCTCTGTAAGAGGAGTGTTAAAGTCCCCTGTTTTTGTGATGTTATAGGATATTATATTGCTCAGACTAAGTAAGGTCTGTTTCAAGAATCTGGGAGCACTTAAGTTGAGTGCATAAATATTTAGAATTGAAACGTCTTCTTGTTGTATATTTCCCTTGACCAATATAAAGTGACCATCTTTGTCTTTTTTGAGTTTAGTTGCTTTAAATCTACATGTATGTGAAAATAAGATCGCAACTCCTCTTTTCTTCTGAATTCCATTTGCCTGAAAAATTGTCTTCCAACCCTTAACTCGGAGTTTTAATTTATCATTTGAAACTTGATGTGTTTCCTGCGGTCAGCAAATGGACAGCTTAGGTTTTTTAATCCAGTCAGTCAGTCTATGCCTCTTCAGTGGGGAATTCAAGCCATTAACATCTATTGAAATAATTGATAAGTGTGGTAGTGTTCTATTCATCTTATTTTGTGAGAGTTCATAGCTTAGTTTTTATCTTTTGCATCAGTGTGGAAGTTATGTTCTGTCCTTTAATTTCAGAGTTCTTACTTTGCTTTTATCCATTGTGATGGTCAGTGTGTAGAACAGGTTGAAGTATTTCCTATGGAGCTGGTCTTGCTGTAGCAAATTTCCTCAGTGTTTGTGTATCAGTAAATGATTTCATTTCTCTGTCAATTTTAAAGCTTAGCTTAACTTAGCAGTATATGGAATTCTAGGCTGCAAATTGTTCTGTTGAAGTAGATTAAAGGTAGATGACCATTGTCTTCTTGGTTAGAAAGTTTCATTAGAGAAGGCTGCAGTCACCCTGATGGATTGGCCCCTATAGGTCAATTGGCACTTACTCCTGGCAGCTTAAAGAATCTTTTCTTTTGTTTTGACTTTGGACAGGTTCATCACAATGTCTTGGAGAAGCTCTGTTAGAGTTGAGTTGACCTCAACTGAAAGGAGTTATGTCAGAATCTTTGATGATATTTGGGAAAATATCCCTCTGAAAGGAGTGTGTCAGAATCTTTGATGATATTTGGGAAATTTTCATTTATAATATTCTCTAGTATGGCTTCCATTCCCCTGGGGCATTCTTCTTCCCCTTCTGGGATACCTATAACTCATATATTTGAATA
>CAUYTI010105366.1:0-25620 GCA_963575145.1 Galago senegalensis | reverse complement strand
TCACATGCAATCCGAAATACTTCCATCAAACTGGTCAACACAGCCTTCATGTCATTTTCAATAAATTATACTTTTGAATGAATGAGAAACGAATGTATGAAATAGTCATTTCATTCATTTTTATCACTTTTAAATTGGTCTAGATTTTGTTACATAAATAATCATATAATATTATGCAAATAAACTTTAGTCATTTCTAAAATAATTTTTAAACTCCTAATTTTTGTACGTGTATATAAAAATTATACTAATTCCTATTTAGAAAAATACATTTCATCTTTATAGTATTCATAATGTCTGAACTAAATTACTGCACACTCTAGATCTCTACTTCATAAAATTACTTGTATTTCAAATGCATGAGCTAGAAGGAATCTTAAAAAGATTCAATCAAATCCTCCATTTCATAAATAAGGACATCACCAGCACAAAGAAGTCAAATAGCTTATCTAAATATACTTCAACAAGCAAAAACAACACTAAAACTAAAGCCCCTATCTCTTAACTTCAGACTATACAGTAATTCCTTCCTTCTGGGACCATGTAAAATTCCAAGACAGAGCATTGCAAAGGATGCCCTTTGAAGGATATTTTTCTTTATGAAAAATCCTAAAACCCAATCTGAAAACAAATCTTCATCACAGATTTCATTACAATCATACTCTAATAGGAAAAAAAAGTTTAAACAAAAATTCTATGGCATTCAAAATTAACTTTTTGAAAGAATTTATAGTTATAAAAAATAACAATAGCAAAATTATTTTCCTAGCCAATATGTGGAGTCAGCTCAAACCATAGTTAATATTTTTATAATTTTCAAACAGTAGTGAACATAACATTCTTCCAGTTAAAAACCAATTAAATTAATGTTTACTGCTACATGTAAACTACTGATTTCTATGTTACCAACTTTCCAATTTTAGGTATGATCTAAATTTTGTACTACCCATATCTATAAAAAACAAGATGACTAATACCTAATTTACAGATCTGATGTAAAAATTAAAGAAAAGTAAAATACAAGAAAACATTTCACTACATATTCTCTGTTGTCTTCTCCCTTTTTTTCTAAACAAGGAGAAATTCAATGTAGGAGATGCAAAATACTTTGAATATATTTACAGAAATAAGTACATTTTAGATAGAGCTGTATGAATTATTCCCAACCTTTTTTTTATAAAAAGCCCTTAATTAAAGACTGTACCTTTCCCAGTTTAAGACATAACTCCTCCTGCTTTTACACCTTATCTTTCAATACTCCCCTGTATTTTGTTCTCTTATAGAATTTGTCCCCTTGTCATAGAAAACATTTATTTAAGGGACATACACTTTTATTAAGAACCAAATGTACTTCAAACATTATAAAGACAAAGGTAAGTAAACTGCAGTCATTTGTCCTCACTGTCCTTCTACAGAAAGACACAGAAAAGTAAGCAAATGATGATAAAACCTTGTCAGCATGCAATCATAGATAATCTATGAGAAAGTTTTAAAAAAAAAAAAAAAGCTTCCTAATGGCAGGGGAGGTAAGAGAATGAGTCTATGATGTGATAGTATGGTTTACATGTATGCCCCAAAATTCATGTGTTGGAAGCTTAACCCCCAATGCAACAGTGATGAGAGGGAGAACCTTCAAGAGGTATTTAGGTCATGAGGGTTCTGCCCTCATGAATGGATTAATACCACTGTTACAAGAACAATGCTATACTGACACTCTTCATTTCTGAGAAGGAGGAAAAACACACTAATAGTCAGTGATTTCATGATGCTTAACTAATAAAAGCAAAGTCACATTATGTTGCTTCACATCAAAATTAGACTTTAAACAAAAGTATACAAAATATCTGGTCAGCTACCCCCAAATAAAGCCTAAAATTGATAAAAATTCAAGACTATCAAAAAAATAAGAGCCATCATGAAGCTAATGTCAGAATCTGAAAGGACTCTTTATTCACTTATAATTTAGATTTTACATAATCAAACCTTACTTTATGAAACAAAAAATGCCAGAAACTACTCCCCTCCCCAATTGTACCTTATCTCAGATATCCAATGGGACCGAAACCTCTATGCAAAGCACTATTCAACTTCCCCTTCCACATAGTTACTTATTTTATTATCTAACTAGCTACATTTTGTCAGAGAGTACATCTTGGATTTGGGCAAGCAAAGTCCCATTCTGGGTGATGAGGGACAAAACAAAAAGAACGTTAGTGGCTGTCTATACTGCCAAGTGTAATCTGAACTTGGGAATTATAAAAAAACTACTTCAGTACCCAAACAGTTAAGACTACTAAAGATGCTATCATCAGCAGAACAGACAACACTAGACTGAGAGCTGTACAGATCAACTACAGAGCTAAAAGGCATTCACTCAATAAGCCAACAACAACAAAAATGACAATGCAGCAAAGACATCTATACCAACCACAAGCTATAGTTGGCAAATGTCAAATGTAAACAGAGCTTACATAATAATTCACAACCAAATAAAGGAAAGTGGAAAAAATAACCATGAGGGCGGTGCCTGTGGCTCAGTGAGTAGGGTGCCGGCCCCATATACAGAGGGTGGTGGGTTCAAACCCCTCCCTGGTCAAACTGCAACAACAACAAAAAAAAAATAGCCAGGCGTTGTGGCAGGCACCTGTAGTCCCAGCTACTCAGGAGGCTGAGGCAAAAGAATTGCCTAAGCCCAGGAGTTGGAGGTTGCTGTGAGCTGTGACGCCACATCACTCTACCAAGGGTAACAAAGTGAGACTCTGTCTCTTTAAAAAGAAGAAGAAGAAGAAAAAGAACCATGAGCCAATGGAGAGAAATACAAGTGAAAAAGAACACCCAGCAGATTTATTAGCTGATAAAATGATGTGACCTCCCCGCCAAATAGGAGTAGAAAGCTGTATAAGTAAACAACAGGACAGGGGGGGAAAGACATTAAAGAGGGATAAGATGAAGAAAAATGGCAAGAAAATTAAATTCACTGTAGTGATTAAAAATCTCTACTCTTGTAATAAAAAGCAAAACTGAATCAAAAGACAAAATCATGACATGAAAAAACTTAGACATTCTCACTAAAGCACATTTCAATCTGCACTAGCCACATTTCAAGTGCAATAGCCATATGTAACCAGTGGCCACCACACTGGTCAGCATGAGTACAGTGTGTCCAGTACAATGTCACACAACTACGTAGTAGAACCAGATGCAACTTTAGGTCTTTCTGACTCCAAAGCCTATATTTGGTTCCCTTTGTTGCCTGTAAAGAAACTCTCAGAGGGAAATGTATACCTGACCCTCATGTATTCAATTCAAACTAAAAACATCCTGACTGGGGGATGAAACCTACAGCTCTTCAAATAAATGTTTTTAAAAAGTCCATTTATATAATGCCGCATTATTACATAAAACAAACGACAAATGTCAGTTTCAAAACAACAAAAAAAATTATAAGTAAATTTTTAATTATCTAGGTCTATTATATATACAAGTTACAAACATGATACCATATCTCTATCAGTATATAACAATGTTCATTTATATTATAATCAATTTCTGTCTGGGGTACTTCAACAGTCATAGATGCTAAAAAATTATCATAATCAATACCAAACTATACATTTTATGTCATTATCATCTAAAAGGTATGTGTGCATAGACAGTTTAAAATTCTGGATTATTTATAAACTATTTAATAGAAGGGAACACACTGGTTTCCTCATGAAACATACTAAATTCACTTATATAAATTAAAGCATAAATTACATGTAGTATATACCGTATTTCTTAGTAATCTGTGGCCATGTAACCCAGAAACTAAAATTTATCCTGGACTCCCTCATCCTTCTACTTTAGCTGCCACATTCAACAAATCATCATTGTCTGTGAAGCTTAATAGTTGAACATCTCTTAAATCAACCACTCTTCTCCACTATCACCATGAAGCCAACATACTCTGTGATCCAGACCCTCTCACTTGTTACCTCCTGCTCCTCTTCATACCATAATCACTGTGACCAAAGTGATTTATATTTTTTTAAGTATTTAAAATGATAATGTCATTCCCCTGCTTTTATGAAAACCATTCAATGTCTTCACATAGTATTTAGGATAAAGACCAAAATACTTAACTACAAACTCTCTAGGATGCTGCCTAGAAATTGCAAACTCAACCACCAGGTTAGGTATTCATTCATTATATTTATTTATTTGCCATCTTAACTGAGTGGCATATAATGAAGAGCACATGGCCCTCCAGAGCAGTGGTCCTCAACCTCTTTGGCATCAGGGACTGGTTTTATAGAAAACTACTTTCAGGGAGAGGGAGGCGTGGAGGGAGATGGTTGTGGGACAATTCAAGCATATTACATTTATTGCACATTTTGTTTGTATTGTTATTACATTATAATGCATTATATATATGAAATAAGTATATTACTCACCATAATGCAGAATCAGTGGCAGTCCTGACTAGGCTGGTTTTCCTGCAACTAGATGGTCCCAGTACTAGCAGCACTGCCTCAGCTCCACCTTAGATTAGGCATTAGATTCTCATAATGAATGTGCATGAATCCCTCACATAGACAGTTTACAGTAGAGCTTGTGCTCCTATGAGAACCTAATGCCACCACTGATCTGACAGGAGACAAAGCTAAGATGGTGATTTGAGTGATGGGGAGGGGCTGTAAATAAAGGTAAAGCTTTGCTTGCTCACCAGCTGCCAGCTGCTCACCCCCTGCTATGCGGTTCTTAACAGGCCTACAGTCCACAGACCAGGAGAGATATTACCTCCCCCACCCCACACACACACACACACCGAGGGGTTGTTGATTTGGGGGACTGCAGCTCTAGAGGAAGCAGCTGCTACCTGGTTCCAGTTGACTGTTAGCATCTGAAAATACAGTTGAGTGTTGCCATGTTCTCTAATTTTTCATGAAAAATCAGAAATCTAGACTTTGATGTGAAATCTCCTGATTTGTGAATACTGACAAACTTTTGTTGACATGGATAAGGAGGCCAAATTTGACCTCCTATCTAGTTTCATTACCTAACTCATACAGCTGCTCTCCACATCAGCCATACTGCATTTCTCAGACCCTCCTGTTGATGTCATGCTTTTTTACCTTAGGGCTCTCAAAAACTGAGTCCTCTGCTTTGACGGCTTCTACCTCCAACCCTTATCTCTGCTTCACTTGGCAATGTCCTACTTAATCTGTCTCTGAGCCATGCTTCCTCAATGAAGTGTTCCCTATTCCCACCGCTCCCTCTACCTCTACTCCATAGGCTATCAAGGGACCTCAAACTTTTTAAACAAGGGGCCAGTTCACTGTCCCTCAGACTGTTGGAGGGCTGGACTGCGGGCCCTGGGACGAGTCAGCTGCTAAGCAGGACAGGAAGCTGTGGCAAAACCACTAGGTGGGCCAGATAACTATCCTAGGCAGGCTGCATATGGCCCGTGGGCCATAGTTTGAAGAAGCCTGGACTAGGTCACCCCAGTTCATGTGCTCAGACAGCCCTAAGTACACCTTCATAACTCTCATCACACCTCAAAATAAAAATTACTTATTTAATGCCCATCATCTCCTCTATAAAATCAGGGCCTGCCTGACACATTACGCATGCAATATGTATCTCTTGCTAACTAGTTTGGTGACAGATTGTTTATTTAGACAGTAAGATTCTGGTGTACTTTTAAAATATTAGTCAAACTTTTAACTTTTCAGAAACAGTATTTAAAGCAAAGTAGCGCCAGAATTAAAATATTCCATTACAATTTTAATTAGTACTAACTGCTAACATTTACTGGGCATTTACTAAATGCTGGGAACTATGTTGAGTGTTTTGCATGTATATCTCTGTCAATACAACAACCTATAAAGTAGATACCACTGTTGTACAGAGGAAGCAACTTAGGCATAGAGTTTAAAAACTTGCTCAAGATCACACATCTAATCAGTAGCAAACTAGGGTATGAATCCATGTAATCTGACTCCAGTGCTTAAACACCAAAAATACTACACTAAACTAATTCATTAATAAAGAAATGCCAACTCCTTTAAATGCCTTCTCCTATAGATGGAAAAATTCATTGTAATGGCTGCCTAATTGTAATAATAAAATGTAAATATGACAAACACTTGTGAAAATGAGTAAGCAAAGAGTAAGGTTTCTGCTAATGATATAAGTGTATTAGAAATTTGGCTTCTGACAAAAAGGATGATTTTTTTTTCATTCAAAATTAAATGAAATGCATATTGTGTATCTTAAAAAAAATACCAATTCAGTAAGTATTTAAGTACTGTGAATAAGAAATAATGGCCATGATTTATTTTCCATTACTTAATAGTACTTTCTATCCTGTACCTTTAACCATACACACACAATTTAAGATAAACCACTGATCTGTATTTTCTAACTAAAGAATTTTTTGGCCCATGCCCAAAATAGGTATGATCTTAGTACCAACTAATTCTGTAAATGCTACACATTAATGTTTTGTGATTTCACATTTTAAACTTACACTGTATTTCCTTGCTCAAAGTAAAAAAAAAAGTTTACTACTACAGACTGTTTTCACATGTAACAAGCAACACCAAATAACACACTAAGCAAAGATAAAACTTAACTGATATAACCACAGAAATGTACAAAGATAAACAAAGATCCCTCACTAACCGAACCCCATTTGAATTCTCTATTTCAAACCTCAAGAATCAGATTCCAAAAAATTCTCATATGTATCACCTGTTCTCCAGGCTCTTTGTATCCCAAACTCAAGATCTGGCTCACTTACCATGCCTTCAAGCCTTACTGTAAGACCTCAATGACCAATTTCTTGCTCCAAATTCAGGAACCCACTAGTTTTAGATAGCTACAGACACATACGTTCACGGACTACATAAATTTAAGAATTCTTTTTTAAATGATTTAAGTAGACTTTTTAAAAATGTGAATAAAATGCACATCCCTATTTTCATTCAAATTGTATTTTTTAACTCCACTTAATTCAGAATTTTTCTATGTAAATGTTTTTAAACTAGAACATGCCATTTTTAAAAAACTTTTAGGCCACCCAAATTTTTTTTTAAACTGGACAGATTACTAAGATAATAGAATTAAATAATGTTTAATGCATGGCTGCCGTCAAAGAGTTCTGAAGCCAGTTTTAAATAACACCTTTTTTTTCAAATATTCATCAGAAATTATACAAACACCATGGGAAATAAAGTTTTCAAGAAAAACAATACTTTCAGTGTTGATTTTTCAGTAACATTTCACAAATTGTATCACTTTTTTTTGTAAGTCACAAAATAGCAAAGAGAAAAAGTAAAGAAATCTGAGACTACGTAAATTGAAAATGGCAAAAATTTCAGATTAACTATATTAACTTAGTTACAAAAGTATAGTACAAAACAATGCTAGAAGTAACTATTCTTCAAGGTTCAGTCAAAAGTCAAAGGACCATGCAAATAATGAATCAACTAGTTTGAGAAGAAAAAAGAAAAACCAGTCTTCACTAAAACAGTGCATTTTCCCAAATATTTAACTCAGGCTCACATCTGAACCTAAGCTTTTCCAAATACCTCATGCTTGATAAAAAGTTAAAACTAACATAGGTTGAAAAGTGAAATCAAATATATGTTTTTTCTTTCACATACTCAAGAATTAAGAGGTTGAGAAAAGAGGGTAGGTTTGAAGTAAACTACTTTTCCAAACTCTGTTGAATAAAAATACATAAATGACTTTAAAAAACTGTAATTGGTGCTCCTGTTTTAATCCTAATTTGCCTTTACTATCCCAAAAACTCACTTCAGGTTTGATCTAGAATATGAACCCCTTAATGGATCAAAGTCTAATAGTTATTTCACACAGTCCATCTCTTACATTTTAAAAAAATGAGAGCAAAATTCAATTTCAAAAAAATAAAATCTTGTCTATAAGCCTCACAAAGTGAAATGACTTAGGATTTGATGATACCTTTAACTGATTCCCTATATAGGACCAACCAACATCCCCTGGAAAGAACAAAATTAAGATATTTTCACGTTAGGCAATGACAGGTGTATTCTTTCCATGTTTGTCATCCTAAAGAACTAAACTTCACCACTAAGCTTCAACTACAAGCCAGAAAATGAAAGCCCTTTGGGAGAACAAACCCAAAGGAGCTGTCAAGATTTTAAGTGTTGATTTCACACTGTCTCACAAGGACTGAAAGCAACTCATTCTTAATAAATACAGGTGCAAACTTATGTCAGGTTAAGGTTTCTTACCTCCATTCCCAACTGTCCACATCACACACAACAATTTTGAACACAAATGATCTCCTACATACAATGATCCAGCTAGACTTTAGGTAAGATTTTAGGAATCCTTCCAGGCTTTAGTTCTATTCGGCCAGTTTTGAAATAGAACTCTATTACATACAACTCTTACCTAATCTTAAAAATTTAAATATCACTCCAAAAGAAAAAAGATTTGATGCGATACCTTGTTCGGCCAAATGTTAGTACCAGAACTTCTGAAATGAACAAACCTGTGTCTGTGTTCATCGGGTCCATGGATCAGGAAGACTTCAGAGTTTTTAGCCCCTTTGATGGCATCAACGTGAGGAATTAACACATCTTCTAAACCTAGATCAAAGCGTTTGTGTTTTGAAGAGTCTGGTAGGAAAAAGAATGCCCCAAAACACAGGGTGATGAAGGCACTAAGAATCAGGAGAAGGATAAACTTCTCAGAAAGTCTCAAGGTAGCCCTGTGATGTGGGAAGGAGGGCGGCCCCAGGTTCAGAGGTGGTATCCTACGTCCAGAGAGGGGCAGCAGGGCTGGGGTAGTCATCGTTTAAGCTCTTGGACAGAAAACTTTATAAAGTTCTCATCTTACATCAAACGTACAATACATGGATTTGTCTTCAATATCTTAGCAAAAATGGGAAAACTCAATTTCTCTCAAAGGATCGTTGTGCTTTTTTAAGAGGGCTCCTCTTTCCCACTCGTCCAAGTACACTTACAAAGGTGTGTGTTCCTCCCAAATGTCCTGTGATACCTTCTTTGCCATTTGGCTTTCAGTGCCTCATCGGGTTATTACCGAGATGCCTCCTCTTCATTCCTAGGGGTAAGTCAGGCAAGCCACACCGCAGAGAAGCTGCAAGGTGGCTGCTTCCATTCCTGCATCTCAGCGAGATGCTCAAATGTGGTCTTCCGCCGCAAACGGGAGCCCGGTGAGATTCAAGGAGTTGTAGATGGTTCTCTGAATCTCCGCTCCTCAATGGTGGAAAACGAGGGTGGCCGCGGAAGTCCGCAAACAGCGAGGAAGGTCTCCCACCTCTCCAGCAGGCAGAAGCGGCGGCGCCGAGAGAAGTAGCAGGAAGGACCTCTCGGGTGCCCGCGCTTCCCGACGCTGCCGGGCAGGCTCGGGGCAAGAGCTTCGACGCTGCCCACTCCACAGCTGGCGAAAGGGGCAGCAGCGTCCGAAATACCTGAGCCCCGCAAGCTGCCGCCGCCGCCGCCGCCGCTGTTGCCACCGCACGGGTCTGTCAGGGAGCGGAACTTCCTCCTCCGGCGGCCACTGAGCAGCCCCGGCGTGTGCGGGGGGAGGGGAGGCGCGGCAACCGCCCAGCCCGGCTCCTCCTCCCGTCCGCGGCCGGCTCAGTTAGTCCCGGCGCCTGCTCCGGGAGCGAGGCCGCCGCTGACCCCGCCGCGCCCGGCCGCGGTGGTCGAGCCCCCGCGTCTCCGCAGCTGCGGAAGAAGCCGAGCCGCGGCCCTCGCTCCGAGGACGGTGGGCAGGCGCCTGCTCATTCCTCGCTCGGACTCACGGCGGCGGGCGGCCCCGAGCGCGCGGGAGCAGCCGCGCCGCGGGCGGGCAGAGGTCGGCTCCGTCTCCCTCCCGGCCGGCGGCCGCCGCGAGGGCCTCGTCCTCCGCGCCGCCTCCGGTAGCTCGCACTTGCTCGCCCTGGCGGCGGCTGCTGAAGAGGCAGCGCGCCCACGCGGCGTGGGGCTGCGGCCCGGTGTCCGTCCCCTGCCTCTCCGGGCCTGCTGAGCGCAGCACAGCGGCCGGGCCTCCACCCGTTGGGCGCACGCCTGACAAGGAGCGGAGCGCGGGGGGGGGCGAGGGCGCGGGCCGGCCTACCGGCCCCGACTCGCCAGCGGGCGTCCCCGGGCGGCGGAGTGTGAGGTGCGCGCGCACGCTCCCGGCCTCGCCGCCGCCCCTCCTCCGCCCCGCCCGCCAGCTCGGCCCGCGCTCCGGCCTCGCGCCGCGCGGGCTCCGGCCACCCGGAAGCGTCCCGCTGCCGCGGAGCCCGGGCGTGCAAGGTGAGAAGGTCGCGGATCTGCGCTGCGCGGAGAACTTCCCCGATGTCCGGAGCTTTGCCTTTTGTTGGGGATGACCCGGAGTTTGGGCGACAGGGAGCGAGGGCTCGGGTCCCAAAGGTTTCGCTGAAATTCAGTTAACTGGAATTAACGGATTCTGATGGCTAAGACTGGCTGGGGCGAACGTTTCCTCTTGCTCTGTGCAAGTCTTGACTTCATTTATGGACCATCGGTAGCGAGGGGTCAACAACGGGGTCTCAAACTTCCCTGCAGCCCATGCGCACGTTGTTGGGCACCGAGGCTCAATTAA
Organism: Galago senegalensis; assembly: GCA_963575145.1. Classification (NCBI taxonomy): domain Eukaryota; kingdom Metazoa; phylum Chordata; class Mammalia; order Primates; family Galagidae; genus Galago; species Galago senegalensis. The sequence continues at coordinate 15,012 of CAUYTI010105366.1, read as the reverse complement.
TAGAGAGAGCCAACCTCGTGCCAGATCTGTGTTAAAAATAAAATGACCACCTTGCCCTTTCAGTTGGATTTACTTTCTGAGGAATTCAGGCGCCTCTGTATGACAGAAGCCTCCTCATGGTTCTGTCATCTTTACATTCCTCACAACCAACCCTCCCATTAAAAAGCTAATAGGGGTGAATGAAGAGATGCTAAAACCCAAAAAGAACAACAATGTTTAAATTCTGACTTGAAAACCATCAGAGTCAAGTTTGTTATCCGTAATATTGGGCAGAACCATGTGGGGATTAAACCGAAAAATTAACGTGCATTAATGTCTATATTCTTGCATCCAATTTACTTTAAGACTATTTTCATTCTAACATTGTCATTCTCTGTACATGATTGAAAAGGAGACCCTTAAATATCAAGGGAGGAAAGGTCAGCCTCAATTAAAAATCAAGGATAAATGCTTCATGGTCATTGGCACAATTCATAACTGCATTCCAATATTGAATGAAGCTCTGCATATCTGACTACCTACATGACAAAAGAAGTCATTGTCACGGACCCTGCTTCACCAAGTAAAAGAAAGACAAAAATGTTAAAGATTACCTTAACATGTTACCTCTGATGAGTTGGCTGAGCCAGGCTGACAGCAAAGAGGGCCCAATCAAAAGTGAAATTTGTGTTGGACACTTGTGAGGAGTAGATGTAAGAAACTTTATGCCTTCCCAATGTATCCATATAAAATGTGCCAATTACATGAATAAGGCTCTAATGTTGAGATCCTCTGTAAGCCCAAGGAAAAGAAACATTTTGGCTTCCTTACTGTTGAGGTCATTATTTTTTTCCATGAAAAGTTCAGGGAAAAATAAATGTTGACCTCTGAATGATAAGGCAAGTTACATAAATCTTGAAAAGTAAATATTACCTAGGTTGACACCAAATTGTTAACTACAGGAGATATCAATCATATGAAACGTGCCATAACCTAGTTGACAAGTGTGATTAAGCAGGCTTAACCTCATAGCTGGTAGAGAAGGCTTATATGTTTTTCATTCTCTTCTTTGCTTGCCTATTTTGCAAAATTCACTTTTCTTTTGTGGGAATAAAAACAAATTAGTGGGCCAGCCCTGGTTGCTCACACCTGTAATCCTAGCACTTTGGGAAGGCGGGGCGGGTAGATTACTTGAGCACAGGAGTTGGAAACCAGCCTGAGCAAGAGCAAGACCTCATCTCTACTAAAAATAGAAAAACTAAGTGGGCATTATGGTGGGTACCTGTTGTCCCAGTTGCTGGGAAGGCTGAAGCAAGAGGGTCACTTGAGCCTAAGAGTTTAAAGTTGCTGTGAGCTATGATGACACGACAGATGGCACTCCACCCAGGGTGACAGAGTAAAACTGTCTCAAAAAAAAAAAAAAACATACTGGTTATTGCAAATGCCTAAATGAGTCTGCAATTTTAAAGCCATAGGTGATGCCATCAGTTATTTTATTATACTCTTTATTATACCAGCATCAGAAACATTTATATGACCCATATACATACTCTTCTAGAGACATTCCAATTTTAAAAGAATTGTACTATTTAAAAAAAAGCAAGTTGCACATTTGTTCATTAATTATATTACAAGTACATAAGAATAAGCATAAAAATACTAAAAGGGAATATTTGAAAAAGATTACAACTGTTGTGTTAAGATGTTGGTGTTATATACAATTTTTCCCTATTATGTTCTGTTTACATAACATTTATAAATAAAAATTTCTAACAAAACTGGTATTTGAGAAAGTTTATGTTAGATTTCAAGTAGGTGGACTCAATGATATCAAAATGGACACATAGACAAGTCCATCTGAGAGAAATCAGGAAGCAGAGCATATGCAAACTGTTCTATATATGTGTGGGTGTGTGTATATACATACAACAGAGAAGGATTTCATTCCAGAGAGTCTAAAGAGAATGTTTCAAAGAGTAGTTAAGCTTGATCAATGATTCCAAAGTGGCAGATAGAGTGGTGATTTCTCTTCTGTAAATCCACATAAATTACTTAATATTTTAGGGATAAAATTATTAGATTACTAACAAACAAAATGTATTCCTACAGATCTCAGATTTATAGGACCACTTCTGAGATGGACTCATGTATTGCAGTGTAAAAGCTACTTGTATCTGTTCAATCATATATTGACTTTTCCATTATCAAAACAATTTTAATACCTATTACACGTGTGTGTGCAGAAATTACTGGACAGCACTAAGTGTGTAGGGAAATAGCAAGACTTTGGCCCTGCTCCTTCCACACAAAACATTTCCCTCAGAGGTCAGAGATAAGCTGCTCTTCAGTGCCTTGAAGCTCTCAAGTTAGCTCCCTGTAAGTCAGGAAAGCCAAAAAAGCTCCACTGCCTCAGTAAGCCAAAGTTCTTGAGGCTCATTTGCTTCAAAAATGCGAATTTGTTGAAGGACTACTATGTGACAAATCCTCTACTGGGTGCTAGAGATTTAGAGAACTAATTTGGAATCCTTATGTTCAAAGAGTTTGCAGTCTGGTATGGGGAAATAGATGAACACTGACAATTACAAGACAGTGGGAAGGATGCTCTTAGAATAAAGTGCATCAGCTTGTAGAAACAATGAAGGGAAACAGAATAAGGGGAGATAGACTAGGAGGTATGCCAGGGAAGCATCCTGGATCAATCACCTGAGCTGAGCCTTCAGTTAACCAGGAGAAGGGTCATGTTCCAACACAGGCACAGGCACTCATCTCTGGCTGTTCCTACCACTTACCCAGAACACTTCCAAAATATAGCTTGCCTGGCCCTAATCTCCCAACACTCTTGAACTGGGAAAGTGAAAATGGTAGGACAGAACTATTAACTACATTATAAGCAAAATGGGTTCAGAATGGCTAATGAGTATCATAAATATGTTTCTGTAATCAAAAGCCCTTACACAGGCAGTACTCTGTTATTTCACACAAATGTTTCAACTCTTTAAATCCATTGATAAAATGAGGCTATTCAAATGTATAAAAGAGGTACCATAGGCCTAGCTTGGTAGCTCATACCTGTAATCCTAGCACTCTGAGAGGCCAAGGCAGGTGGATTGCTTGAGGATATCAAGACCAGCCTGAGCAAGAGCAAGGCCCTATTTCTAAAAAAAAAAAAAAAAAGCCAGGCATTGTGGCAGGTGCCTGTAGTCCCAGCTACTCAGGAAGCTGAGTAAAGAGAATCACTTGAGCCCAGAAGTTTGAGGTAGCTGTGAGCTGTGATGCCAGGGCACTCTACTTACTGGGACAGAGTGAGACTATCTCAAAAAGAAGAGGTACCATGGACTATGGACAGAATACTGATCTAGGAGTCAGAAGGCATGGCTTTCGAACCCATCTCTATCTGTCCTCCTTTATAAAACATATAATAATCTTTGCCTATTTTTATAGAACTATTTAAGAATCAAATGACCTACTGTTCCCAAAATGCTCTAAACACTTCTTAGTTCTATACAAAATAATAGGTTGCTGATGGCTATTGTGTTTGTGTGACTTGGAGACATGAGATTTTAGTTTGCCTAGCATCTCTTTAGAAACTATCTTTTCCCCCGTCTCAGTCTATTGGTCTAGATTGGGATGACCTTCCGACTACTTCCATAGCACTTGCTCCCCTCAACCAGCTGGATCCAGGGGTGGATATGCTACTAAGATCGAAATAATCAATTTTCCTCATTTCCCTGGCTGTAAGGATGGGGTTCAAAGAAGGGCACATGACCCTACCCAAACTAATCAGAATCCTCCTTAGGTTATTACTGGCATCGTCAGGAAAAGGGGTCTTTTGCCTAGAATTACCAGAGCAAGCTGTACCCTTAGAGCTGCCAGTGGCCCTCTTTGCCACCATATGAGGAAGTCTGCCTGATGATGAGGCAGACAGAGAAAAAAAAGAGCTGAGACACTGGGGGAGAATGTATCCATATGGCATCACCGAAGCCCTGGGCTCAAGGCAGATCTGGGTTTTGTGGGGCCTGAGACATACATAACTTGGTGAATCATCTTGAAGGAAAAGAACACAAAATCGTAAATGCAAAATGAATTACAAAAGTGGATTTTTTTTAAACCAGATTTCAAAATGCCAGAGGCCACACCAACACGGCCTGACCCATGAGACCTAGGGAGGAGGGTGACGGATAGGAAGTCAAAGTGGAGAAGCGATCACAGTCTTAATTGTGATTTAACTATTTTACTTTTGCAAAATTTAGAAAAACATATCATTATGTAAACTTTGCTATGATCCGCCCTACCAAGCAATGAGGAACCGGAAGCTTAAACTTCATTAGGCTCATGGTAAATCTGCTTCTGCTGTGAATCTAGCCATAACTGCCCTAGTTCATCCTGGGAACTTCGTAGTTGCACAGGCCTATACCTTTCTTTTTCAGAGTTGTGTTCTCTGGCTTGCAATCAAGAGTCTTGACTAATACACAGCCTGTCTTTGTGTGGAAGTACTGTGGCTGCCCAAGTATGAGAAGCATCACTAGTGTCATAAGTGTCTTTACACTTTACACAAGGATTGGGGACCAGAAGGAACTTGCTCTTTCAGGTGGCCAACAAGCTCCGGCCAGGGGCGAAAGCACGACAGAACCAGGAGAGCAACTGTGTCCTGGGCAGCCAGGGGAAGAAGATAGAAAACCAAGGTGGGAGGACAGGAGCAGCAGGAGAACTATGTCAAACCCGGCAACCCTTATAGAAACTTCAAAGCCAAAAACAAAGAAACAAAAGAAACTTCAAAACCAAATCCTCACAGTCACCTTTACAAAGAGGAATATGACGCCAAGAGAGGTTAAGCATTCTTTGTAAATCCTTAAAGTTGATTTATATATTCATTCATTAAATATTATTGAGCACCTCCTCTCTGCCAGGTGCTATGCTGTGTTCTAGGAGTCCAAAGATGAATAAAATAAGAGAACATGGACTCTGGGGCTGGAAAAACCTGGGCCTAAGCCTGTCTCTGTCATTTACCTGTATAATCTTGGAAACAACAGAAATCTTCCTTAGTTTCTTAGTTTTCTTCATCCATAAAATTAAAATTAAACTTACCTTACAGGGTTGTTTTGAGGACTGAATGAAATAATGCATGCAATGGTGGTGCTTCTCCCACCACTGAGATTCAGTAAATAATAACTATGACTTTTGTCATAGGTATCAGAATGACTAAGTGTTGGCAGATGAAGAGAAGTTGGAAGAGCCTTTGAAAAGACTTAGAAGGAGAGAGCACCTGGTATGTGTGAAGGGAGCTTCCTTTTCTTTGGCTCCCCATTCCCTTGTTGGGATAGGGGAGTTCCTGCTGGAGTACCACTGTGGTTTTAAGAAGAGAGTTCCATGATTGGTGAGTACTGTTCAACTCACTAGCTCACAGTTCTTTAATCTAGTAAAACACCCCACTTAGGGAGGATTCTTGCTTTTCTTTTCTTTCTGCCTCAGATCAGTGTAGACAATGACCTTGGGTAAATGTATTTGCTCTGCAGACCCAAGCTCCTTTTTAGTGTGTTGTTCAGAAGCTAGATTATGTGGGAGTTGGGAGTCAGCACAGAATGTTGGCAAGCCCTTTCAGGTTACAGATCTAGAACCTACCTCTTCATTACTTTGTCTGTACTAAGATGACATTTAAAAAAAAAAAAACTCCATTCATTTGTCCTCTTTTGTCTTATTTCATCCAAACTTAAGGTTGAGGGAAGTTCATGCAATTTATTGACCCTCTAGAAACTAAAAGTAGTTCATTATGGCCAGAACACAGACTGCAAAGGAGGAGGGTGAGAGATAATGATGGAGAAATATCTAAAAATATTTCTGTTCGACTTGGTGCAGTAAGGTCATACTTTGATCCACTCTGTTTCCTCCACACAAATAGCAATGACAGCTGAAATATAGAAAAAGAAAACCAAAAAGACGTAGCCAGGTTCAGGAATAAAATAAACATTTTCATGGATCATAAGTGAAACCAAACCAGGAAGCATTCAGCAAGGCTGAAGCTCCAGGCCCACTGAGGTCTCAGGTTCAAAAGCCAAGATTTTTGTCTGCTGCAAGGTGACTAAATATGCTTCAAACAAGGTGGAGGACAGGAGCCAGGCTTAGTGCTTAAAGCCAGGAGCTTGTGAAAGGAGGCTGAAAATAAACTGCTGCTAACCTACTGCCTAGGGAAGCAGAAAGACAAAGATTCAGCCCTGGAATCAGGAACCAAGCCAAACAGCTGGCCACATAACCGAATCTGTGGTTTCCCCATCATTGTGGGGTAGGAGCATCAGAATGTCAATTTTAGACCTAATTCTGGAATGGAGGTCTGTCTGGGGAGGCAAAAATCATTAACAATGGAGAGTTAAACACAGAGAAAGTAAGAGAAAAATAATAAACTAAAATCAAACAGAAACAAAGCAAATAAAAACTTTCCCCTTGACATGAGCCTGATCACTGAGTTTCAAATACTAAAGTATCTAATACTAAGAAGGACCACCAATAAAATGAGCACTCAGAATATGAATTTATTTCAAAACTAATTCTATAGAACTATTTGACAAAGATGTTTATTTATTTTTTATTTTTGTTGAGACAGAGTTCTCACTTTGTCACCATGGGTAGAGTAATGTGGTATCACAGCTCACAGCAGCCACAAACTCTTGGGCTCAAGTGATCCTCTTGCCTCAGTTTTTCATTTTTAGTAGATATGGGATCTTGCTGTTTGTCAGGCTGGACTTGAACTCCTGAGCTCAAGCAATCTACTTGCCTTAGCCTCCCAGAGTGCTAGGATTATAGGTATGAGACACTGTGCCTGGCCTCAACAAAGACTTTTAAATTAAATATTTTTGCACTCTCAAAGCAAAAAAAAGAATGCACAGTATTCATTGTTGAAGGACAAGAAAAACGACACCTAGGCTGAATAAAAATCTTGAAAAATAAAAATTGTTGGGTTTTTTTGCAGTTTTTGGCCAGGGCAGGGTTTGAACCCACCACCTCCAGCATATGGGGCCAGCACCCTACTCCTTTGAGCCACAGGCACCACTCCTAAAAATTGGTCTTTAAAGTCAAAAAATCTTTAGAGTCAACCAAAGTTGAAGGGGAAAAGTAGTCAAATAAAGGAATATACTGAAGAAGTCACCGAGACTTGGCAAGCTTAGAAAAATAGAGGGATTTTAAAATGTAAAAGAAAAGTAGTCAAATGAAGGAATATACTGAAGAAGTCACCAAGAATTGGTAAGCTTAGAAAAATAAAGGGATTTTAAAATGTAAAAGAAAAGCTCAGATTCCTAGGATTAGACTGAGTGGTTCCAATAAGCAAGTCATAGAAGCTTCAGAAGGAAACACTAAAATCAAAAGTGGAGAAACGGTACCTACAGAAAAAAAAATGGCTGAAGGTTTTCTAACGAAAATATCAGAACATCATGTGCACTGAGCACATAAAGGTAAATTAACCCTTTTGTCACATTATAGTGAAATTACAGAACAATAAAGATAAAGATGACATCTCAAGTTGCCAAAGGGAAAATACTGGTTATCTACAAAGGAACTACAACTAGATTCCTCCGAAGCAGCAATAGAAATGAGAAGACCACCGAATGACATCTTAGAAGTGCTGAATGGACCACTGACAGCCAAGAAATGCATTTCCATATAAACTCTCATTTAAGGGAGAGGGCAAACATTTTCAATCACAGAAGACAGAGAGTTTACCACCCACAGACCTGCACCGGAAGGACTACCAAAGAAAAGATAAGCCCAGGCAGAAAGCCTAGAATACAAGAAAGAGTAGTGAGAGGAGAAGTTAATAAGATGTCTCATAGAATTAAACATAATAAACACTCTTTATTAAAAAAAAAAAAAGAAATAAAAAGGCAGTGTAAAATGGATAAAGCAAGCTCAGGCCTTGCCCATATTTGGGAGAGGGCTAGAAATGACTTTTTTCTGCATACTTTGTACTTAAGATACTTTATATTTATAAATTTTCCTGGAACTTCTACATCAACAGGAGAAAAGAGTGGCCAAGGATTGGAAAAATTTAATATAGAAATTTAGTAGTTCAGCTGAAAGCAGAAAAAGAAAGTTATGGCAATCATAACACACATAAAAAAAGTAGTATTTAGTCCAAATATATATTGACAAGCATAACAGAAAACTGTTTAAATGACTTTTTAAAAGATGGGGATTGTCAGATTGGCTTTTTAAACAACACAAAACTAAACCTCAAAAAGACTGGATGTACTGGGGTTAAAAAGATGAATTACCAAAATGCTAACATAAAGAAAGCTGATGAAACATTACTAAATATCAGACCAAAATAGTCTTTTAAACCAAATGTATTAACAAAAATAAAGAGGATCACTACCAAGAAGTTTAATGTACCCCCAACAGCATACCTTTCAGTTATGAAAAGCAAAACCACCATAGTTACGGAGAGAAATTGGCAAGCCCACCATATGAATGGGAGATTTTTTTTTCTTTTTTCTTTTTCTGAGACAGAGTCTCTCTTTGTCACAGCAACCTCAAACTCTTGGACTTAAGGGATTCTCTTGCCTCAGCCTCTGGAGTAAGTTGGGACTACAGAAACCTGTCATAACACCTGGCTATTTTTAGAGACGGGGATCTCCCTCAGGTTCAGGCTCCTCTCAAACTCCTGAGCTCAGGCAATCCCCATGCCTCGACCTCCCAGAGTGCTGGGATTATAGGTGTGAGCCACAGCTCCAGCCCCCATTTCAACAGTCAGACACAACTAGACCAGGCAGACAGAAAGCAAGTAATAAAGGCTGAATCATAAAAGACCTGTAAAGAGGCCGTGTTAAGTAGTTGGGTTTATTCTGAGAGTAGTAGAAAGCCATTAAAGGGTTTTAAGCAGAGGAATGATTAGGTCAGGTGTGCATTTTTAGAAGGATCTTTTTAGTTATAAAATGGAGAATGGACTTCGGAGTGGTCAGGCAAGGTAAAGGCAGAGAGACCAGTTAGAAAACTCTCCCTACCATCTAGCAGGCCCCTAACTATAGTAGTATCATTGGCAAAGAAGAGCAGGCATTAAAGAGGCATTCATAGAACACAGGTGATCGGATGGTGATGGAGGGAATTAAAGATAGCATTCCTATTCTGGTTCTAGATAGCTTGATGCCTGGCAATACGGAAGAAAGCAGACCTCGGATGGGGAGAGACATTGTTCCTTATTTCTGAATACAGCACTAACTCCCAGCTCCTGAATTTTGGCATTCAAACTAGTTCATTAAAGATTTAAATTATATTCAAAGCACAAGGTGTGTGTAGGTCAATTTTTTAAAATATCTATTAAAAAGCACTCTATTTTAAACTACTGGTGCTTAGGGGATTTTTCAATAATGTAGAAGAAGTCATACTTTAACAGTATCAGAAAAATGTGTGTGTGTTCTAAATAATTTTTTATATAATAATGATATATATCTTGGCTGGGTGTGGTGGCTCACACCTGTAATCCTAGCACTCCAGGAGGCCAAGGTGGGTGGATTGCTTGAGCTCAGGAGTTTGAGTCCAGCCTGAGCAAGAGGGAGGCCCGGTCTCTACTAAAAATAGAAAAAAAACCCAAAACAACAACAACAAAAAAAAATAGCGGGGCGTTGTGGCAGGTGCCTGTAGTCCCAGCTACTCAGAAGGCTGACGCAAGAGAATCTCTTGAGCCCAAGAGTTTGAAGTTGCTGTGAACTATGACACCACAGCACTCTACCCCAGGACAACCGAATGAGATTCTGTCTCCAAAAAAAAGATGATAATTTTTGAAGATTATTTTTATTTGTATTGCAGATTTTCATGCTTTTCTATATATAAGTGATTTTCAAATGTACCTTGATGCCTACCTACTGAAGTACGAAAGTAGTCAAGCCCCTCCCTACTGCTCTGCTGCTATTAACAAGCAAACCAATCTTTGATCTGTAAGAACAGTCATAGATTTGATGGTGCATACACTTCCTTTTCCTAGTTGCAATTAATTACCTTAAACTAATGTTTGGGTTTACAATGTGTGTGCATCCTTCAAAGAACAATGATTTTGCACTGACTGGTGTGAGTGGGGAGGGTACATACCATATAAGCAAACTGAGGTCGCTAATAAATCTGAAAATTAAGGAGCTTTTATTGCCAAGGCACTTTACTTAGTAGCTTCAAGCATGAAAAAGGTTTAAAGGACTTACGGATTTCCAATTATGAATTTTAAGGTTTTATATTTATTGTATAGCAATTCCAAAATGTAAATGAGATATAGATTTTAAAGTTCCAAGTGCACAGTGCAATTTCACCCTAATAGGCTAAAAAAATTGAATAAAGTATAAGCCAGTAATCCAGAACAGGACTGCTCAAACAGGCACAAAACATTTTGGAACCATTAAAGGGAATTTGCTTGGAAATCTGCAGACTGGAAGTTTCCTGGTAATGAGATGTTTGGCTCTAGAATTGCATCTTAAATGATGGCAAAGATGTGTTTTGAAAAGACAAAACCTTTTTTTGTGTTGGATTTTTAACATTAACAGTTATTTGAGAAACATAGAGGTCCTGCCATCAAATTGTTATAGGGCTCTTTTTTCTTATAATGTAAGTTGAAAGAATGGACCCACTATGCGTTTGGGGCATTTTTCAAAATTATAATTATTTAATGGTTTTAAACAGCATGGAAAAAATAAAACCACAAGAATAAAATGATAGCCTTTTATATTTGCAGTTGAGCCAGGCACTCATTAAAGTTGGTTTTGGTTTTGTGTTGGTAGTAATATTTCCTTCTAATCTTTGTGCTTCCTAGAAATGTATGTGGAAAGAAAGGAAGGAAGAGAGGGAGGGAGGGAGGGAGATGTACCAGTAAATGTGTTTGCACAAGACTTACACACACTACCCAGAAAGATTCAAGATTTGAAGATGAAAATCACACCCAACAGGAAAAAATACATTAGTATCATTTTCTCAGAAGCAAAGTTAATCACTATAATAACTTAGTAACAAGGAACCTGGGGAGGTTTTTAGTGCTTTCTCTCATTTTTCACTAAAATATCTGCAGTGCCCCTATGAGAGAATGAATATCTTATTTCTATGAATTTGGAGGAAATGAAGACTCCTCAAATGCCTGGCTTACCATTTCATGCAAAGTTGTTTTCTGCATCTAAACTGAACTTCTCTTCTGTCTTACTTCTCTACTGGTGATTCCTGCAGGTGATGGGGAACATGGTAGCCACAGCAGCTCCCGGGCATCCAGGTCATTTAGGCTGCTGCAACAGTGGAAGAAAAAGTTAATTATACTGTATATATAAGTAGAGCTGGGGAATCCCAAGATAACCAGTCAAACTATGCACTGCATAAATATAGAAAAAGGAACACTGGGGAGAAATCTGAGTAAAAACTTGTAGGGAACATGGACAAAGAAGCACAGAGCAGAGAGTCAAATACGAGTGAAATAACAGAGGGAACTAACTTACGTCAGGTCATAACTTTCCATAAAAGATTGATCTCTGTGACACTGTGGCACAGCAAAGGCTGGGAACAATAGACCCCCAAATACTTTTCTAATGGAATTAGCAATAGGGAGAATTTAAGTCATACAACTTCATGGACTAATTAAGAGTGTGGTAGTATCATCATAGCTCATCATAGCTCACAACAACCTCCAACTTCTAGACTCAAGCAATCCTCCTGCCTTAGCCTCCTGAGTAGCTGCCCGGCTAATTTTCTTATTTTTTATAGAAACAAGATCTCACTATGTTATTCAGGATGATCTCAAACCCCTGGCCTCAACCAGCAGTGATGGGATTACAGAGTGAGCCACCACACCCAGCACCTTGTTTTATCTTTTAAATATGCATGCCTCGGCCTCTTCCTCAGCCATCAAATTAGTATCCACTGGGGTGGAAACTCGTCACATAACTAACCCAAAGGTGCTTCAATGGGAACGAAGTGCTACCAGAATATTACTGCCATCCATCTTAGGCTGAGTCTTTATAAAGCTCTTAGAGGAGCCAGAGTACAAGCTTGCATGAGAAAACCCACCCACCTAAAGGCAGGACTCCACTTCCATAATCCAAGGCAAGGTTCCAGGGGAATACCTTTGCCACTGCTCCACTGAAGGTAAGCAGCTTTTCAACATCTGGTTGTTCGGTGAAGGTGTAGAGGTGAGTCAAAAGCACTAGGGGCAGGTGTGGGTGGTGTGAGTGTGTCCCTGAGATTGCCCATAAATGGTTTTGATTCACATGTGGGGGTGGACAATCAAGTTTGCAGACTTGCAACCATGCACTTACCTTGGCAGCATTGTACAAACAGCTCCACAAGATTTCATGACCTTAGTATATCAGTGTCTCACAGCTGTGTTCATGTGGACGTGTGGCCCTGTTTTGCTGAGTGGCATTCATTATTGTTGCTGTGTGTTTTTGTTTTTGTGTGTCATCAGGAGAATGTTAAAGCTTGAATTAGAGCAATTTACAAACATTCATAAATTTATGGTTAAATTAGGCAATAATGGAAGTGAAATCAGGGACGTGTTAGTTCCACTTTATGGGGATAAGGCATTGAAGAAAACGGCAGTGTACAAATGGATTGAACATTTTTCTGAGGGGAAAGAAAGTGTTACTGATAAAGCGTGGTCAGGACAGCTAGTAATGAGAAGAACTGATGAAAACTTTGCAAAAATTCATCACCTTGTGCTTCAAAATCATCAGCTGATTGTGAAAAGCATAACAGACCAAATAAACATTCATACAGAAAGAGTTAGGAAAATCTTAACTGAAAATCTTGGCCTGTGAAAAATGTGTATGAAAAATGGTCCCAAAGGAGCTCATGGATGAACAAAAGCAAAGGAGAGTCAAGGTTTGCCAAGGCCTTTTGGAGAGGCGTGATGTTTGGGGCCATGTCATCACTGGGATGAAACATGGGTGTACCAATATGAATCAAAGCATCAAAGGACCCAATGGAAGTCAGTCAATTCTCTACGACCAAAAAATCTCCAAATCTCCATCAGTCCAAATCAAGAGATAAAATGTTGTCTAACTTTTTTTTTTTTTTTTTTGGCAGTTTTTGGCCAAGGCTGGGTTTGAACCCGCCACCTCTAGCATATGGGGCTGGTGCCCTGCTCCTTTGAGCCAATGTTGCTAACTTTTATTGATATCAAAAAGATTGTTCATTGTGAATTGGTACCCACTAGACAGTTAACCACATGTATTATTTGGAAGTGCTGAAAAGGCTGCATGAAAAAGTTAAATGAAAGTGACCTGAACTTTTCACCAACAATTCATCACGACAATGCACCAGCTCACACAGCACTGGCTATGAGGGAGTTTTTAGCCCGTAAACAAACAGTTCCAATAACTGTATTGGAACACCCTCCCTACTCACCTGATCTGGCTCTTAATGACTTTTTTCTTTATGGGAAGATAAAGGAAATACTGAAAGGAAGACATTTTGATGACATTCAGGGTAATACAATGACAGCTATGATGGCCATTCCAGAAAAAGAGTTCCAAAATTGTCGTGAAGGGTGGACTAGGTGCTAGCATCAGTGCATGGCTTCTCAAGGGGACCACTTTGAAGGTGACCATAGTGATAGTCAAGAATGAGGTAGGAAGAACTCTTTCTAGGGTGAGTTTGCAAACTGAAGTGTCAGGCCTCGGATTGCCAGAGAACAGAACTATGGCTTATCTTTCATAATTTGCATAAATGATTTCATGAACTTCTGACAGCTCTATTATGCTTACAACAACAAGGGTGGGAGGGAGGGGGCAGGACTATGAAGAGGAGCACAGGCTCTGGGGCCACAGTGCCCTGGGTTCAAAGCAGGCTGTCGCCCCTATTCACTGGGCGCACACAGGCATCTTACACAACCCCTCCGTGCTTTGGTTCACATCATGAGTAATTACTCCCACCTCGCAGGGTTATTATGAAACCTCAGTGAGTCTATGCCTGACCAGCTCGAGAACACAGCCTCCCGCAAAGGGCTAAGAGTACAGGCCCAACTGAAGTTATTAGGAGACATGTTCTGTCCCTTTGGGACATCAAGGTCTTACAGGGGGTTCCCATATGTATCCCCTCCACAGACATTGCTCATCTGATGTGTTATGACCCAGTCCCAGCTGCCCTGCAGCTCATGTTGGGGCACAGGAACATGAAAAACCCAGCTTTGAGTCCTATTCCTTTTTGGAAAACTCTAATCAGAGAAATGAACATCATCCCCAGAGCCTTTTAATACTGCTTTGCCAAACACCAGAATCTAACAGCACAATTCCTCAAATAAACTCAAACTCAACACAACACTCCCCAGACAAAGATGGTAGCTTCTTCTCCTGAGAGCCCACGGTCCTCTGCCTAACCCTTTATTTATTATACAGCACTGTAGCCATCTCGAGTTCCCCTGGAGCGCCTTGCTCTTTGCTGCCCCTGAGATGCCTGTGCTACCCCACGCCCTGTACCTGTGAGATGGAGTCGCCCTGCCTATTCACTGTCAGCCTCCCTCACTAGCCTGGCAGCTCTGTGAGGGCCCAATGGAGTCTACTTGCTCACTGTTACGCCCTGAGCACCTAGTATGGTGAGCAGCACAGAGTAGGCATCCCCAAAATATTTGAGAAGTGAAAAGATAGCTCTAGCTATCCAGTCCTAATGGGCTGGGCCTCTGCCATGTATAGCAGTGTAACTTAGAATAGGCTACTTAACTTCTCTGATCTCTAGTAAAGAAGCTGAAATACACTAACTTCCTCATAGGTTACTGCAATGACTAAAAGAGCATGAGGAAAGCAGCTAGCAGAGTGACCAGAGCAAAGTTGACATTAATAGTTGATACATTTGGCTCAGCGCCTGTGGCTCAAGTGGCTAAGGCGCCAGCCACATACACCTAAGGTGGTGGGTTCAAATCCAGCCTGGGCCCGCCAAAACAACAATGACAGCTACAACCAAAAAAAATAGCCAGGCGCTGTGGCAGGTGCCTGTGGTCCCAGCTACTCAGGAGGCTGAGGCAGGAGACTCGCTTGAGCCCAGGAGTTGGAGGTTGCTGTGAGCTGTGATGCCACAGCACTCTACCCAGGG
>CAUYTI010105365.1:0-20976 GCA_963575145.1 Galago senegalensis | reverse complement strand
ATAATGGTTGTGTGAAATAACATTTCCTTTTGCACTGTAATTTGTTTAATATTTTATTGTTATTTATTTTATACATCAGTGCTCTCATTAATATATGTAAATAAAACATCGATTTAAGAATTCTTTTTTTTTTTTTTTTTTGAGACAGAGCCTCAAGCTGTCCCCCCTGGGTAGAGTGCCGTGGCATTACAGCTCATAGCAACCTCCAACTCCTGGGCTCAAGCGAGTCTCCTGCCTCCGCCTCCCAAGTAGCTGGGACCACAGGCACCCACCACAACGCCTGGCTATTTTTTGGTTGCAGCCATCATTGTTGTTTGGCGGGTCCAGGGCTGGGGATTCAAACCCGCCACCTTAGGTGTACGTGGCTGGCGCCTTAGCCGGTTGAGCTATAGGCGGCAAGCCAATTTAAGTATTCAGTTACAATGTTACTTCATATTCTTATTTACGAGTTAGAGGGAGGACAGTGAGTATCTGGATTATTTATTCTTTTCTTAAATATTGTCTTTTTTTGGTATAAAGAAGAAATTACAGAGGAATTATGTGAAGAAGTTAAAGCTCATTTATCCTGTTTAGAGGATAAGTGAATTACTTAGCAAACTAAGCTTAGCAAACTAAGTAATCAGTCTGCCATTTACATAGGTGACCAATAAGAGATTGAAAGCCGGACAAAGTACTGTTCTCTTTTCACATATTTGATTTAGAATCTGATTCATTTAGCACTCTCATTAAGTGAGCAGCAGAGAAATGTACTATGAAATAACTATTAACTTATCTGGAAAGACGTTAGATTATTGGAGCCAATCTTCTGATGAAATTAATTAGCTAGAGTTTTGGCTGTGACTTCAACTTGGAAATGACTAGAGTGTTATTTTTATAAAGGAAAAAATGAGTAGCATCACTGGATCCAGTAAAGTCAGAGAATTCCAAGCACAAAAATGAAAGACTCTTCCTTCTGATTACTTTGATTTTTTTTCCAGATTTATAAAACTGTGATAAAGACTGAGTGGGTCACTATAATTCCATTGACATACAAACTCAGAATGGAACTCTAGACAACCCTTACCTAAGTGGAAATATCAAAGTATATGTGCCTTTAAACAGAGTCCAATGGTAATCAGCACTACTTAAGTAAGAGCTTACAACAGAAACACTCATACTGTCCCTATGGACTTTTGAATTTCTATCTCATTTGAATTACCAATATATTTCCGTGCTTTTGGAACATTTCAGCTTAAATTTTTAAAACTTTCTATTTCAATTGTCTGTTACTACTATATAGAAATAAATTTAGTTTTCATATAGTGACCTTGTACTAATCTGACCTTACTAAGTTCAATTAGCATGATAGTTCTTACATTTGTTTTTTGGATTAATTGGGACTTTCTCCATGAATGTTTATGTCTGGCTTGGTGCCTATAGCTCAACTGGCTAAGGCGCCAGCCACGTACACCTAAGGTGGTGGGTTCGAATCCCCAGCCTGGACCCGCCAAACAATAGTGACGGCTGCAACCAAAAAATAGCCGGGCATTGTGGCGGGCGCCTGTGGTCCCAGATACTTGGGAGACGGAGGCAGGAGACTCACTTGAGCCCAGGAGTTGGAGGTTGCTGTGAGCTGTAATGCCACGGCACTCTACCCAGGGGAACAGCTTGAGGCTCTGTCTCAAAAAAAAAAAAAATGAATGTTTATGTCCTTTATACATAAGTCACAACATCAAGGCCAGGTTAGTGGCTCATGAAGGTAATGCCCACACTCTGAGAGGCCAAGGAGGGTGGATCGCCTGACCTCAGGAATTCCAGACCAGCCTGAGCAAGAGTGAGACCCCCTTTCTAAAAGTATCCAGGAGATATGGTGGGGACCTGTAGTCCCAACTACATGGGAGGCTGAGGCAAAAGGATCAATTGCACCAAAGAGTTTGAGGTTGCTGTGAGCTATGATGCCATAGCATTCTACCTAGGATGACAAAATGAGACTCTGTCTCCAAAAAAAAAAAGTCACAACACCAGACATTCTTATGTTGTTCACAATGTTGAAGAAAGAGTGTTCAACATTTCTCTACTAAGCACAGTTATAGGTTTCCCTAGATGTCTCTTATCTCAGTTGGCCCCAAAGTTTTGGTCCCAGAAACTGGTTTCATGGAAAACAATTTTTCCATGGACTGGGCTGGAAGGACCACTTTGATGAGTGTGTAAGCAAATGATTTATTATGGTCTCTGTGCAGTCTCTTTGCTAATGATGATGTGTATATGCGGCTGCTCCCTAGTGCTAGCACCACCACATCGGCTCCACCTCATATCCTCAGGCGTTAGATTCTCATTAGAAGTACACAACCCAGATCCCTTGCATGTGCAGTTTACAGTAAGGTTCACAGCTCCAATAGGAATATAATGCCACTGGGGTTCTGACAGGGGCAGACTCAGGCAGTGATGTGAGTCATGGGGAGTGGCTGTAAATGCAGATGAAGCTTCTCTTGCTCACCTGCCTTTCACTTCCTCTTAAGAATCTCTTATAGATGCTAACTTCAAAGAAATCCATGATGGCAACTTACTGGCTTCCTAAATAAAACACCCCGCCATTACAGGTAGGGAGATCCTGTTCACAGTGTTTATATTTTCTTTATTGATGTTATAATTGTCTTTTGAAAATGTCATATTTTCGTTAACATCCCTAATGCCTTCCTCTAGTAACAGTGCGAATAAACCATTGAATCTTGAAAAGCATACAAAAATAGTATATATTTGGTTTGATAGGTAGGATTATAAATGATGAAGTGGCCTTTTATTTTAGGAATCTGGGTGTATATGGTACAGCAGCCATTTTGGAACCATAAGATGAGCTTCGTTTTCAACATTTTCAGGTTTATTTTCTTTATTAACCATAAATTTATACTTTACAAATATAGGGATATTCTGCCAGGAATTAAAATAAATAAAATGGGGCTTAGTTAATTGCTTAAATGGGGTCTCATACGTTCTTAAGGCTGCTGGAAAACATCATTTGCAGTTCGAAAAACTTGTCTTATGTAAATTGTCCCCTTGGATAAAGTCTGAACGGCATTTCAGTTGATACCTACTTCCAATACTTCATTCTCGTTGTTAACACAGTCACATGCCTAATCTCACCCTGCTTCTAACATGATCAATGCTGCACCAAAAATGCTTATAAAAGCAACAGAGGGTATAATGCCTGAACTCACAAATAAGAAATTCTCTCTTTTTTATCTATTAATTCAGCTCTAAAAAATAAGCAAATTGGAACTTGTAAAATCTGTTATGAGATAAGGTCATCCGCTTTACTTTTTGGTTTAATGAATATAAGATTATAGCTGTGTTAAAGGATTTCATCTACCCATCACCTTTAATAAATGCAGGCATTTAAAATAACTGAAATGGTTGAGCATTTTTTCTTCAAAGGTCTTAGGAGCTCTGGCAGTCCTCAGCAGATCATGACAGTGCAGTGCTGTGTCTTTGTGTTCACATGGATCTCATATTCAGCTGCACATATTTTTGACCACCTACTGCCCACCAAATGTATTCCAGGTACTGAGAAAACAAAAGACTATGATTTATTCTTTAGGAAGCTTAGTCTAGAAGGGAGGTAGATGAATGTAAGTAAGCTCTACAATACTCATAATGGTTAAACTATGATTAAAAGTGGAAGAACACACTCCAGTTACAAAAGTGAGAAAATACTTCTCAGTGTGAAGTTTAGAAAGAAAATTTCCAAAGCTACAATTATCAACATGCTCCTGTTCTCTCCATAGTGTCCCTAAATTCCCCAAATCAATGATTGCACAAATAGTCTTTGCTCTCAGTATCTCCTTTAATCACAACAGTGCTTAGGGAACCAAGAGAACTAATCCTACTAAATCCTAATAAAGTATCATGCTTCATAATTGGCTGTATCAAGAAAACTTCCATATTGATTTTATTCATAAGTCCTCACCCATAATTTTTTTGTATGTCATTGGTTTAAATTTAATTTTATTGTTACTATGCAAACTATATTAGTACAATAGTATTAGTATATAATATATAAATAAATAAACTATACACAGAGATTGATCTGTGCTCATTGGGCTATTTTTAACACAAAAGGATATGCAGCATCACCAATTTGGAATGTAAAACCCCTTAATTCTCAAATCACTTCAGAGTCTCCTTGTTAGTACTAAGTAAATTTCCTAAAGGTCCTTCAATTTTCAACATTCAGAATAATAATGTAATGACATTATCTAACTTGTGTTAGGAAAGTGCTAAGGTCCAGCCACTGCACTGTAAGCCTTACCAGGAAATCATTTTCCCCTTATAATCTAAAAGGCATGTGGCATTTTAGGCCATTTTTAGAGATGAAAAATTTAAGTCTTGACTTGTCTAATATTAACCAGCTTTTAAGTGGTTCAGCTTTGAGATCAAGCTCCTAAGAACCAGACTTCACAGACTGTCCTTATATTGAAAATCTTAAACTGGCAGTGTTTTATATAAGAGATGTGAGATACATTCATGCTTAACTTTTTTCTTTTCTGTCCTGTGGATGTCAGATTAAGGTATTGGATCAAGAAAAAGTATTTAAATAGGAATATTAAAATAGATGATTATAAGGGAAAGACTCCAGGAAAACGTAATGCTCTGTGTAGATGCCTGGTAAGAATCTAAAAAATGGAGAGAACATATCAACTTAAAAGCCTCTCTCTTTCATAGAATTCATTCTTATTGTATTTTGACACTGGTCATTAATGGAGTTACAAATAGAATATGCAAATTTGGAAATTTGAAACAGCAAAAATATTAGCTGTTCATTAGTTTACTGAATGAATGACCAATGAAAAAAATAACATTACTTCAAAGGTCAGTGTTCACCAAATCCAAAGATTTTGTTAGATCTTTCTCTAAGCACTGGCCACAGCATCTAGCTCCTGACAATTCTTTACTTAGCCCTTCCTGTACCACATGTTCTCCCATTTTCCTAGCCAACCTCCTATTTGGGGGGCTTCTCCATTCCTTAATTTCCATACTTCTCCCGCTCTCTGTATCTTTGCCTTTTCCCTCACCCATAACTGAATTCTCATTCTGATTATGCTGCCTGCTGCCTGCCCGCACCAGTCAATCTCCTAACTGTCTTACGTATACTAGTTCCCCTCCAGCAAAGGCTTTATTTATAGAAACAAGACAAATTCAAGAGACAGGGCACTTTGGTATGTATAACAGAGAATAAGAAACAGAAATACAGAAAACCAAAAAGGCAATGATCTTTTCAGAGCTTCGTGAATGTCTTTCCCAAGCTTGATTTCATTTATAGGAGATTTTACCCACATTGTTCCTTGTGCCTTGACATCAAGGTACATTTGGATTCAAAATTATATTTTTAAATGTTTTGCAAAATCTTATACTTCATACTCTTTTGTTTGAGTGTGTCTGTTTCTTACTTTGTCCTTGAAATGAAAAAAGAGGGGATTAAAAAAGCAACCTTTAGCTGATATGAGTGGGTGAGAAAGTCGATATCTTTGTGTATGCACAAAGCCCTCACCACCAATGGTGACGCTGTTGGCTGACATTGTGAATGTTGAAGCATGACTGTCATTTTTTTGTAACTTTCTTGCTAATCTAATATATATGAAACTGAAAATAAATTATTTGTAAATTATTCCTGGTAGGCTTTGTTCTTTTAACCAGGTAAAATATCCTGCTACTTTTAGGGAAAGATATTCCCTGCTCCCATTTATTATTTCTCAATAATAACAAGAGCTAAGACAAACGTCCGCCGGATGATGTGGAATTACTTCTGAATGATGGGGGACAGGGCCCAGTCCCACCTCATACGTTTCTGTTGCTATGGTTTTCAAATTAGATGCTTCTGTGGTCAAAGCCAACTCTCATTGTTCTATTCATCACCATTTAACTACGAGAGCCGCTGAGCACAACTATGATCTCTCTTGCTCATGACAGCAGACAGAATGAACATAAATGGTTAGAAAACACCACCTGCTCAGTGCTTAATGCAGGAGAAAAAAGCAGCTGTGCTATTCGGGATGGAAAACACATTAGTTTAAGCTCAGCATGCCATTTATATAACCAACCACGAAAACTCCAAGTTACTGAGAGTGTAGGATGAAATATTGCATGACAGATACCTGTATTCCATCTGGGAATTTGACAATCTTCAGATTGCCAAACACAGAGTGTGACTGATGGGACAGTAAGACACTATGAGCCTCTCTCTAGATCATAACACTTGCTATTTGGAATATGACAGTCAGAGTTCTTGTGAAAGCAACAAGTCATCTATCAAGTCCTTGAAGTATCCAAATGGTAGTCTATGGAGCACTCAATTGTAGCTACAGCTTCCCTGTTGTAAGGAGTGAGGGAAGATATTTTATTCAGCTTTTATTTATGCCAAAGCTCATAACCCAGAAAATGTTTACTTATTTCTTCACATTGATAAGAGGGCTGCTCATCATGTGGACCCATATTTTTTTTTTTTGCAAACACAATTACTAGAACCATATGCCAGATGTTATGGCTCACACCTATAATCCCAACACTTTGGGAAGCCAAGGCAGGAGGATAGTTTAAGTCCAGGAGTTTGAGACCAGCCTGGGCAAGATGGAGAGACTCTCAACTGTACCAAATACAGAAAAATTAGCCAGTGGTATGGTATATGCCTGTAGTCCTGGCCACTCAGTAGGCTGAGACTAAGAGTTCAAGGTCCCCTGAGCTACGATGATGTCACTGTGCTCTAGTCTGGGTAACACTGTAAAACTTTTCTCAAAAAATATAATAAATAATAAAATAAATAGATAATTGACCAGAGCCATTGAACTTTGAACAGACAGCATAACCACAGTAAAACAATAGTTGGAGCTACCTTTTCATGAATATTTTGTCTCTCTTAGCACACTGAAGGAGCATGAAAGAGTCTTTTTAGAACCGTCTTTCTTTTACTTAAATTATAATTTTAATTCCAGATTTCACCTTCAATTATCTAAATTGCACATAATGTAAAAAAGTTTCATTGGACTATGAGTTTTGGTTTTATTTTAAAAAATACCCATTTTGAGTATAGTACTTTGAATATATACTATCAGTTTAAAGACACAAAGAATGTGGAGCAGGGGTCCTCAAACTTTGAAAAGGGGGCCAGTTCACAGTCCCTCAGACTGTTGAAGGGCTGGACTGTGGGCCCTGGGACAAGTCGGCTGCTAAGCAGGATAGGCAGTGGCAGCAAAAATACCTGGTGGGCCGGATAAATGTCCTAGGCAGGCTGCACGTGGCCCACAGGCCATAGTTTGAGGATGCCAGAAGAGAACCATTGAAGTCTGGCTATTTTTAGTTTGTATAAATTAGCCACTCTAAAACTACTTCCTCTATGTTTCAGTACTAAGCAAATAAGCAATTATTATTAGAATAAGTGGAGCCAGCTTTCTGATAATTGAGAAAGGAGTTATACACCTACATGGAAAAGAGGAAAGAGTAAGATAGAAAGCATTATATTACTTAAAGGTGATAAAAGCTGAGCATCAAAATCCCTAATAGTCATGGCATGTCATTGAACAAAATTATAATGATGAGTCCATACTTAATAAATTAATTAATTAAATTAATTAATTAATAAGAGAGAGAATGCTTTTACTTATAATAGACCACCAAGTAATAAAAGTAGAAGGAATGATATTATGGATTTTTGCCATAATATCAATAATTGGTTCAAGCAAGAACCATAAATATTGCTAAACCTAAGGAATTGTAGTTTGGTGAATAAAAGTACATTTACACATATGCTAAACATCTCCTCCCAGATTATTTATTAATTACAAAGGTCAAAATAGTAGGAATACAGTAAAAAAACTTGGGGATCACCATTTGACCCAATGTATCAAAGGGGCCATCACCAGTGAGGAAACCAAGAACATTTGCCTTGTGCTTTGATTGGAAATCAAGTAATTGAGAAAACTGATTACGGACAAAGGAAACAATTGTGAAAAACAGAGGTTTTCAAAGTCTATTCACTTTTATAAATATTAAAAAACAATGCAAATAAACTTGAGTTAAAAAAATGAAAAGATTCGCCCAAAAAGTCAGGAAAGGAATTTGTCTGTACAACTGGGCATGTTATAGAGTGTCTACAAAATTTTCAAATAGACAACAAGAGGATACCATCACTTTCATTGCCCAAAAATACTGGGAAAAGACATTTTCTAAAGCCTCAATAGAAATTCTGAAAACACATGATTGTATTAAGAGTGAGAATCCCTGAGTACTCCACAGTTCTGGAAAGTTAAGTAGAAGACATTGTTTTTACAGCTTGGGATCATTTATAGTGTTAATATTAAAGGTTCAGTTGAATATTACTCCAGCATCAGGCATCTTTTAACAACACTAGTCTGTGCAGCTGCCTGCAACCACTTTCTATGATGACAAGGATACACCTGCTTCTCTACTGGATGGCCTACCAGAAACAAGTTTTTCATTAAAAACATCTCACAGATCTTCTGGACATTGGCCCAATTCACAGCTGTACTCATACCACATTAAAAATATACATGATGGATATAGAGTTGGTGCTTATAACATTAAGATGTCCTCGTGTCAGAAATCCCACGAGAAACACTGAGGGCTTTGCTGTACTAAGTGTAAAATTATAGTTTTGTTAATGTGACGTTTTTTAATTAGTATGTTTTCTCTACTTGTTTGTTTATACTGCTTGGTTAATTTGAATTAGACAAAAATATATAAAAGGGAAAATAACTGTGAACTTACCTACAAACCTTATTGATTTTGGTTATGTGGCCCTCCTTTGGTTCTATCAGGAATAGTGGTCTCACTGTTAGTATAGTTTACACTGAGGACACAGATTCTGGGCCAGCTCAGATGTAAATCCTTGGCTACCTTAGCTCTGTTTCTGTCTGTATAATTTTGTCTTCTTGATCTTTCTGGCGTTTGTTTTTTTACCTCATAGTATATATATATGTGTGTGTGTGTATATACACACACACACGCACTAGGGGAACCACAAAAAGCACAAAAAGGATTACACATTGTAAGAGATCTTGTGAGAAGTGAAATTATTCCCCAAATGTGTACAAATTGTGGGTAGAATGAATGTATGTAGCATGTATAAGCACACTTGACCAGTACCTGCAATTCATCTTCAAAAAGTAAAACATGGATAATATACATAAAGTTATAGAGAAGACAGACATAGATATAAAATACAATGTAACACACACATACTCCCACCCCTCCATGGATTATTACTCACCCATTAAAAAGAATGACATAATATCTTTTGCAGCAACTTGAATGAAACTGGAGGCCATTATTCTAAGTGAAGTAGCCCACAAGTAAAAAAACAAACATAACATGCTCTGGCTTACAAATGAGAGCTAAGCCAGTGGGTGTACATCTTCCCATAGAGTGACTTAACAGACATTGGAGACTCGGAAGGGAGAGTATGGGCATGAGGGATGAAAAATTACCTACTGGGTACACTATTCAGGTGATGTATTAAAATCCCAGACTTCTCCACTATGCAATTTAGCCTTGTGAGAAAAGACTACTTGTACTCCCTAAATTTTATGTTGATCATCACAATATAGTTTGTAGGCTGTCCTGATGCAAAATTCAGCCCTGAAATATGACTTGTTTCAGGTAATCAACATTTAAGTCATATCACAGTCCAATGTGATATTTTTTTTTGTCATGTTAACTGGAGCCAATGGGCCCCAAGGCTACAGCTACAGCACACCTGTGGCCATATCAGGAAATGGGAAAGATAGAGTAGGAATAGACTCTTAAGTGCCTTGTCCTGAACAAGGAGAAAGTATGTAAAGGAGACCACACCAGTATTAATGAACGGGAACGTTCCTCGTATATAATTCCTAGTAACTTCTGACTTATCCAGGTTTATTCCTCCTTCTTTTTCCCCATCTTGAAGTATGTGTCTTATTGCACTGCACTTCTATTCTGCTCATATCCCATGGACTTTCTCGTCCATTTCCTTCAGTCTTGCCTTTTACTCTATACTTTTGTACTTTTGCCATTTACCAAAGTTACTCCTCCAAGCTCAGGAGTGTTTCTGTTGATAAGTTCTTCCAGCTAAAGCCACTTCTTTCAATAGTTAATACAAAAGATTTTTTATACTTTCAAAGGCACAGCTGCCCTTCCTGGTGGGAACTGACCGGCAACAGGTCAGGATGACTAGTGAACGCAATGAGTTGGAACATTTAGAAACAATTCTGGCACGATCTAAATTTTTACATCATCCTCTCTGTGGCCTTCTGATTCCTACGTCCTTTTCAAAACATCTTTCCAGAAATTACTCATTGTATAAACCCTACCAAGATGAATCGTTTTAGCACAATTCACTTTAAAAAAACAACAACTTAGTTTTCTGTTAATATAAAAGAAACTTTAGTTTACTGAACATGAAGCAGACTACGCATTAACAGGGTAAAGTAAAAAACTTTCTAAAAAGAATTGCTCATTAGTGGCTTTGTTTGGTACTTAGATGCTTTGTTTGTTTAATTTTTTGTTTGTTTTATTTTGACAGGATCTCACTCTGCTGCCCAGGCTAGAGTGCCCTGGCATCAACCTAGCTCATAGCAACCTCAAACTACTGGGTTCAGGCTATCCTCCTACCTCAGCCTCCTGAAAAGCTGAACTACAGGTGCCCACCACTATACCCAGCTCATTTTCCTATATTTATTTATTTATTTGCAGTTTTTGGCATGGGCAGGGTTTGAACCCACCACCTCTGGTATATGGGGCCAGCACCCTACTCCTTTGAACCATAGGTGCCGCCCTTATTTTCCTATTTTTAATAGAGACAGGGTTTTGCTCTTGTTCAGGCTGTTCTTGAAATCCTGTTCAAGTGATCCATCCCAGAGTGCTAGGATTAGAGGCATGAGACATTGCACTCGCCCTTAGGGAGTAATTTAAATGAGTAATAAATAGTTTGTGTCTATGATATAATACTAGGAAGTCATTCTTTGACCACAAACCCCCAAAGCAAGGCAAGAATAAAACGAAGTTTATTATAAGATATAGGTTCAAAAAACAAGATGCATTTGCCATAGACTGTGATGGGCCCTCATCATGGAAAGAAAAAGGCTTTGGTTATGGCTGGGGCCCACCTCGTGGTCCAGAGGTCACCTTGGCACCATTGTGTCTTACTGTGCATGTGGACCTCCCATGAGCCTCTCTGAAAGCCAATGGTGGTGATGGGGGGGTGTGGACTGTGATATAAATTTAAACTAATGACATGAAAATTAGCTTTAAAGCTGATACAGAGGCCAGAGCATCCTCTGCATCCTTTTGCAGTTGGCAGGCTAAATTCTGATTGGTAGATGGTGGGGCAGTCCCTCCTCCCCAGGTGTGAGCAATCACCCAGGACAGGATTAAGGTCAGGGACAGGATTAAAGTGAGTGGCACCGAGATGGGGAGACGGGGGCCCTTCCCTTGTTCTTTTTCCCTCAGATAGCAGGATTCCTAACTACCTATCTGTAATACCATTAGGGTTCTTATACTGTAAAGTGCTCTCATTTTTAATTTTGAACATTTCATCGCTAGCTGAATATTCTAATATGTTGAATATCACAAATGTTTTACATGTCTAACAACTTATACGTATTGCTATTTTTCAAATCAGCAGAAGTGTCTTGGAAGTAAAATTATAGTTTTTGTTTTATTATTTTCACTATATTAACAATTAAATATTCTTTTTAATGTACATAATGAATACATCTGTTAACAACACTCCTTCTGGAGTTGCCTTTAAGTGGTTAAAATAGATGAGAGATTTTGACTGTCATGTAGAAATTAAAATTATCTTAATCTTATTGTTAGATAAACAGTATAATCTGTAATCTTTTCAAAGTTAAATGCACAGCATATTTCAGAGTCTGGAACATAGTAAATTTTGTCTGCATATTATGAATTATTATCAACATTATCATTACTATTATTATTTTAACCTAATTAAACTGAAGGAGCTTAAGACATTTCACCCCAAAATATGACTCATTGGTATAAAGAGTATATTGAATTATAGGCCTTTCCATGTCAAAAAAAAGCATTGGAAGAGTATTTCCTTCTTTCTGGATATACCTATAAAAATAACAATGGACTTTCCTTCTCCCTGTTATCTCAATGTATTGCAGGAAAGATAAAAAATGCAACCAGGTCTGGTCCAAATCATTTTAAACATAACACTGGCTTCTCAGGTTAATTTACAACATTTTCTCTCCCCAGCATCCATTTTCTCCCAAGTATCTATTAACCCTCCCTAGCAATAGTTTTATGGCCCCTAAACAGAATTACCTGTACCTCTTTTCCCCTTTCCCTCCAAAAGGAAAGGTGTAAATATATGAAAACTTCATGGACATATTGAGTAATCAGTTTGTGATTCTCCCCATGTGCATGCTAAATAAATCTACCTGTCTTAATTGTGAGTTGATCATTCGGTAAACTTTCTGGGGAAAGGACAGTTTCCCCCTCAACCCTACAAAACATTTACTTTATTTGTAGAAGTGAATAAGACACAGTATTGAACATATGTAGGGGGAAATCACCTTTAAATATAACAAGGTTTCTAGAACAAAGTATATTTAAATGATCTTTGAATAAAATTCCCTAATAATATTGTTTTAGATGGACTGATATGTGGTAAAGAGTACTACTCTCATTTTGCCTGTGACACTGGGGTTTGGGTTCTTAAAGAAAATACTTTGATAGAGGCCTGGTATAACTTGGTTTACAGCAGAGGTCCCCAACCTTTTGGCACCAAGGACCAGTTTCATGGGAGATAATTTTTCCATGGGAGACAAATTTTCACAGGGAGAATAGGAGGGGGAGTCAGAGTTCTGCAGCCTGGCTCCTAACAGACTGGTCCTGGTCTAGGGCTCAGGAGTTGGGGACTGCAGGTTTAGAATATTTTGTGAGAAGCATTTTTCCCCTATGTTCCAAAGTGAAATACAGGACTATAATATCTACAGGGGTATCGGTCATTGTAAAATCTTGTTCACCCTGTAATCTTCTACTGTAATTACTATAACGGGTATCAGTACAAGTAGGCCTAAGGCAGACAACTGAGATGAAGGTTCCCCCAAAAGATGAACTAGAGCGAGGAATTGTTCACAAAAGAAACAGTCCTATCAGCAGCAGGTGTGTATGTTAATAGAATGACTCTGTGTTTTAATTAAGCCACATTTCCCTACAGAGTAATTACTTGTGTTGTTTACTCAACTTTTTTTCAAAGTTCATTAACACACCTCTAGTCTTTCTTCCCATTCTCCAAGTTAAAAGCTTTCTTTAAACTTGTTCTTATTATAAAACTTGTTCCTCATTAAGAAAGGAGCATGCTATGTATAATAGGTACTAAGTTCATGCCAAATTTGTGCTCTTTCCAAAGCAGCTCATCTAGGAATTCAAATAAACATGCTCGCGTCTCACACATGTAGTTTTCTCTGAGTTCATAACATTTATTTAGATACTTTATTGTAAAGAAGTATGCCTTAAAATACAAAATAGTTTTGAGATGTTCTTAGGTATCACCATAAAAACTATCTGCAGCTGCCACTAGCCTCTCACGGGTGCTACATGGATACGTGAAGGTGGCTTGCATTAGTTCCTACAGCCGGGCCCTGTATGGTGTGTTCTATTTTGAAATAAATAGTTGTCAAGTGAATTTAAATTTCCCATATCAATACACAGAGAATGGTATCACTTTTATTCATTGTGGAATAATCTCTTGTGCAGTCACTACCAGACAAGCCATCATGTGAACTCAAAATTCTTTTGGTTATTATTCTTCCTAGGAGACTACTAAAGGTGAGAGTACCTGTAATATACTTATTTATGAATGAATTGCCATAAATCCATAGTGTTACATTAAAATGTGTAATAGAACTATTACATGCCAGAGAAGATTAACATTTGAGAGACATCAGTACTACAAGTAAGCCTAGTTTTCTGTATTTTAAGATATGTGCCATATTTTCATGCTAGTGATTTTGACTGAATCATTGTATGCTGGTAAGTCACACCACAAAAGCACTGGCAGTATTTTTATGTTACACCCAGAAATTTTAAAGAAAGGAAAGTACTCAGTTAACCTTAATCAGGAGACTGAAAAACACAGTCTCCTGCTTTATTTCTTTGTCATCCCAATGCCTATCATGGCGTTTATATTTTAGTGATACAGAGTAATTCCCAGCTGGGAAAAAAATACTTGGAGAAAATATACCATTGATATTTTGTGGACAAAAGTAATGCTGTGAAAATGTTAGCTAGATTTTTTTATGCTGAGGTTGTCAATAACAGATGTTAAAAAGGCACTACATCAAAATACCAAAATAGGTAAAAATCCAACTGCAGTTAAAGTAAGGTGCCAGCTGCAACAATAACACAACATGCATGCCTTTGTGTCTGGAGGAAAAGGTTTCTGCCCACTCAAAGAATGAATTAAAAGAACACTTGGAAGGATAGTATATCTTCAAAATGAATAAGACAAAATGGTAAGTTTTAGATCAAAACATTATAATATTTTTTAGTATTTCCCCCTTGTAACTTCTCCACCTTGTATAGTCATGCACATTTCCCCTAATAACAATATATGAAATATTTTAAATAATTTAAATTGTTGTAATTTATTGAAATGAAATCAGAAACTGATGATTCTAATGCATTTTACAGATGTCATTTTACTCTTGAAAACATAGATGACTTGCCAATTACATTTTAAAAAAAAATATATAGACCACACTACAATTTCATTTACTAGTCCAAAAGCTCATTAATCTTCAAAGAATAAAGGATATGGCACTACTTTTATTCATTCATTAATCTAAAACTGGTCTTTTAAATGAAACCTTAAAAATACACAGAAATAAATTCAACATTTAACTCCATGCAAAACATTCTTAATGCTTGCAGAGATGTGCTTTATAAATCCTTTTGCTTTAATGACCAATCAATTAATTCCATTGGTCCTTTTTGTTTCTGATATATCCCAGTATTAAATAAAAAGAACAAATCTGGAGACATCAGCTCGGTGCCTGTAGCTAAGTGGTTAGGGCACCAGCCACATACACTGGAGGTGGTATGTTCAAATCCAGTCTGGGGAAGCCAAACCACAATGACAACTATAACCAAAATATAGATGGGCATTGTGTCTAGTACCTGTAGTCTCAGCTACTTGGGAGGCTGAAGCAAGAGGATCGCTTATGCCCAAGAGTTTGAAGCTGCCTTGAGCTATGATGCTACAACACTCTACCCAGGGTGACAGCTTGAGACTCTGTCAAAAAAAAAAAAATCTGGAGGCTCAAATTACCAGACTTCAAACTACACTACAAGACTACAGTAACCAAAACAGCATGGTATTACACAAAAATACAGACATAGACCAAGAGAACAGAACATAGAATGAAGTTATTAAACCATCCACACATAGCCAACTGATCTTATATAAAACACACAACAAAATATACTGGAGAAAAGAAACCCTACTCAATAAACAGTGTTGGGAGAATTGTTTACTGCAGCACAGTCATATTCTTCATGCAGAAGAATGAAACAGGACCCACATCTTTCACCACTCACAAAGACTAATTTGAGATAGATAAAATTGTAAATTGATGTATGAAACCATATAAATTCTAGAAGAAAATGTAGGGAAAACTCTTGTAGATATTGGTCTAGCCAAAGAATTTGTGGAAAAGACCCCATAGATAATCACAGCAACAACAAAAATAAATAAATGGAACTTGATAAAGTTAAAAAGCTGCACAGCTAAGGAAATAATCAAAAGAGAAATAATCAATGGAGAAAATATTTTCAAGCTATACACCCAACAAAGAGCTAATAACCAGAATCAACAAAGAACTCAAGCAAATAAACAAACTCATTAAAAAGTGAGCAAAGAGATGAACAGATGAAAAGATAGACAAATGGCCAATAAACATGAAAAAGAAAGCTCAATGTCACTAATCAGGAAAATACAAATTAAAACTACATTAAGATATCACCTTACCCCAATAGAATGACTTTTTTAAAAAAGTCCAAAAACAATAGATGCTGTCATGGGTGCAGAGAGAAAGAAATACTTAGACATTATTGGTGGGAGTGCAAATTAGTACAACCTCTATGGAAAACAGTATGGAGACTCCTCAAAGAACTAATAGTAGACCTACCATCTGATATAGCAATCCCACTAATGGATATTTACCCAAAATGAAGTAATTTATCAAAAAGGCTTATGCACCTAATCATTTGCTGCAGCACAATCACAATTACAAAGATAAGGCTCCAACTCCTACTGCCCTGTGGTATATGCATGCCATAGAATACTATTCAGCCACAAAAAGGATAAATTAAAGCATTTTTTCAGCAATTTAGATGGAACTGGAGACCCTTATCCTAAGTGAACTATCTAAAAACAAATACCAGGCTGAGTGCAGTGGCTCAGGTCTGCAATCCCAGCACTCTGGGAGGCAGAGGTGAGTGGACCACTTAAGCTCAGGAATTTGAGATCAGCCTGAGCAAAAGCAAGACCTCATTTCTATTAAAAGAGAAAAACTAGCCAGGCATTGTGGTGGGTGCCTGTAGTCCCAGCTACTCAGGAGGCTGAGGTAAAAGGATTGCTTGAACCCAAGAGTTTGAGGTTCCTATGAGCTATGATGCCAGGGCACTCTACCCAGGGCTACAGAGACTCTGTCTCAAAAAATAAAAATAAAAAACTTAAAAATAAAACAAATACCAGATGTACTTGCCATTAATTCAGAAGTAACTAATCATCACACATGTGGGCAGAGGGCAGAAAAGTTCAGTGAACATAAAGAAGGAGGTAGAGGGGAGGAGGGGATGGACAGAAACCTGCTTAAAAACGTACAGTGAACACTATCTGGGTAATGGGTTCACACATAAATTTGACTCAAGCATTACTAAAGCAATCTATGCAGCCAAAAGCATTTTACCCTTAATAATACTTTAAAATTTAAAAAAGAAACAAAAAATAAAGGCAATGGTTGGCTGAGAGAAAGTTGACAATTTGCAAATTTTTGTGGCATATCTTTTTTAAACCAATACTGGTTATAAACAAATGAAATAAAATACTCTTTATAAAAACATCCACAAAAAATAAAATATAATCTAAATTTTTCCTGGTTTTTTGGTTCTGCTGTTATCTGGAACATTGTTGCTGACAGAAAATGTTTTGGTTTTTATGTCTGCTCTGTTTTTTATTTTTATTGGGTTTTTGAATAAAAGAGTTAATGGGGAAAGGGCATTTATAAATTTATACATTCAGTCTGTTAAAACAAGTATAAAAATATCATGCACAAAAGTTCACATCCCTATTTCAAAATTTACATGTGCTTATACTTATGGTCTTTATTTAATTTCTGTGAATTCTGCATTCATAGTGAAAATCTCGGGATGGAATTTTTCATGGTATTCATGTAAAACTCAGCATTAATAATTTACCTAACAATTTCTTAGATAGACTTAAATACTAGACTAATAGGAGGACTAAATTTATCACTTTATCTCTTATATACTTGCCAGAGTTGCTGCTCCACAGTTTGTGTAATTAATATGAAGACCTCAAATAAATCTTGAGCATCACCAATCAAGTGAATTATTATTTATAATACAGATTAAAATTCTGGCAGACATTTCTTTATATTTCAATATTGTGGATGAAAAATATAGACACACACATACACAGGATTTTAAGTCTTATAACACTAGCATTTTAGAAAGAAGAGTGAACATTAGATTCCATTCACATGTGAAGATTTAACTGAGAATAAAATAATTATCTAGTAGATCCTGGCAGTAGATAGTCCATCATGATAATTAAGGCAGGTTTTATCCATAATTGCCTTGACCTCATATTTTTCCTTCCTATTTCTAGACACATTACAATATACCCCCAAAATGTACTTTAGCCTGTCAATAATAAAATGTCAAGGCTATAGTATTTCCTGGTCTATAGTAAAATTTTAATACAATTTTCATAAAATAACTAAAATGGTGGCAATAAAATAATTTTAGGTAACATTTTCCATAATATTTTATACATT
This sequence comes from Galago senegalensis, assembly GCA_963575145.1. Lineage (NCBI taxonomy): Eukaryota > Metazoa > Chordata > Mammalia > Primates > Galagidae > Galago > Galago senegalensis. The sequence continues at coordinate 2,899 of CAUYTI010105365.1, read as the reverse complement.
TAATACCTGTACAACTATCTAGGCTTTATTCCTATTTAATTTAATGTAATGTATTTCTGCTGTGTCATATTTTCATTAAAACATCAGCAAAAAATTGTTTGGGTATAACTGTATATAATAACCTGTTTTACTTTACATTATGATGTTTATGGTATTTTTATTATTTTGGGTATAGAAATTAAAATAGATTGCCTTTTGCAAAAGGCAAATTAGGTTGATTAGTTTGAGATTTTGGTCATTATTTAAAATTAAGTTTAAATTTTGATTTAAATATATTATTAAGGATACTAAAATGGTTAAAAAAATGACTCATGAGACAAATCACAATTGAATTATATGATCAAAAAAATATTGAAATAGAAAATGTAACTTAGAAACTAAACAGTGGACAGCTCCAAGGAATATTCTTAGTATCTTCTTTTAAAAGGAATAAAGTTGGGAGGTGCCTGTGGCTCAGTGAGTAGGGTGCCAGCCACATATACCGAGGGTGGCGGGTTCAAACCCAGCCCCAGCCAAAACTGCAACAAAAAATAGCTGGGTGTAGTGGCGGGCGCCTGTAATCCCAGCTACTTGGGAGGCTTAGGCAAGAGAATCACCTAAGCTCAGGGGCTGGAGGTTGTTGTGAGCTGTGTGACGCCACAGCACTCTACCAAGGGCAATAAAGTGAAACTGTCTCTACAAAAAACATAAGTAAAAGTTAAACATAAATTTACCAAATGACCCAGAAATTCCACTTCGGTTTCTATACAACAGAAATAAAAATGTCTACACAAAGACTTATATATGAATATTCATAGTAACACTACTTAAAATAGCCAAAAAGTGTGAATAATCCAAATGCCCATTAACAACTAGTGAATGGATAAATAAACTGTGGTATATATATCCATACAATTGAATACTCGTCAGCAATAAAATGAAGTACCAATACAACATGAATAAAACTAAAAAACATAGTAAGTGGAAAAAAAACACACAAGAGCACTATTATACAAATCCATTTATATGAAATGTTCAGAAAAGGAACGTAAGTAATAGAAAGTAGATCACTGGTTATCTACGGCTGGGATGGGAACAGGCATATCAGATCTTTACGGTGACAGAAATGTTCCAAAATTGCACTGTTATAAGTTACACAACCCTAATTCAGAGATAATAACCTAAATTTTACCTACAAATAAGATCATTAACACCTTACAGCTTAAATTTCTCTTACCATCTCATCCCTTATATTTAACAAAGTGCCCAGCAATCAATACAAATGCTGAACTGAAAAATGAACTTGCCAGGACTAAATGGCCACCTGAACAGCAAAAACCAAATAGTCCTCACCAATTTTACTAACCAGAATTTTGTTTAGAGCCTGAGGATCCTCCATGTTCTACCTTTGCTTTCTTCTTCTTGGATGATGATGATGATGAAGACTCAGAAGACACTGAACGTTTTTCTACCACAGGAGTAGAAAGAGCTCGTTTTTTGAATAGCTCCCTTTCCCTCAACAGGCTTGGATCCATCGTGCTGCAAAGAAAAAGATTAGTATCTTCAATGCAGATTTAGGTCACTTCCCACCAAGTTACTCCCCAAATAAAATCACCTTTTATTATTAGGTTGCTTGCATTTATTTTCCCTCAGAAAATATTTAATTGGTGCTTATTATGTGCCAAGCTCTGTGCTAGTCCCTAATAAAGAAAAAGAAATAGAATTAGTCTCTAAATCTCTCTAGAACTGTACTGGACAATATGGTAGACACTACCCACATTTGTTAAACTTCTGAAACGTGGCTAGTTAGAATTAAGATGTACTCTAAGTGTAAAATACATGTCAGATTACAAACACTTAGTACAAAGAAAAAAATTTTAATTACTAATCAGAGAGTTTACATTTATAATGTTAAAGCAGTATTTGGATAAATTAGGTTAAATAAAATATTAAAATTAATTTCACCCTTATTAAAAATATGACATGACTATTAGAAAATTTTAATTGGCCCAGCATGGTGTATTCCTAGCACACCTGTATTCCTAGCACTCTCGGAGACTGAGGTCAGGAGTTCGAGACCAGCCTGAGCAATGGTGAAATACCATCTCTACTAAAAACAGAAAAATTAGCTGGGCATTGTGGTAGGCACCTGCAGTCCCACAGCTACTTGTAGAGTTGAGAAAAGAGGGTTGCTCAAGACCAAGAATTTGAGGTGGCTGTGAGCTATGAGGACAATACACTCTACTCATAGTGACAGAGTAAGACTGTCTCAAAAAAAAAGAAAAGAAAATTTTAATTACATATATGCCTCACACTTGCCATTCATTGTATCTCTACAGGACAATACTGCTCTGGAAACACTGGGAATAGTGGGTAGAAATTAGAAGACGACAGATTGAAGCTCTCAAAAAAAGAACTGGTTGGGGCAATGCCTGTGGCTCAGTGAGTAGGGAGCCAGCCCCCCTATACGGAGGGTGGGGGGTTCAAACCCAGCCCTGGTCAAACTTCAACAAGAACAACAAAAAAGAACTGCTTATAAATAAAATTATATACTTTCAACACTGGTGAACTCTTGATCATTAAGTGATAAAGAGGCCGTATTAATATTTGTTAAAAATGTCTACAGAAAATCCCTGATTTGGAGGGAGATAGGACAAAATGACCTCTTTATTATTGGGTTGTTTCAGGTTTTTTTCCTAGTTCTAAAACTCTATAATTTTATGAGATTTCAGTACAATCAGGGAAGCTACCAGCCAATAATTTTAAAAACATTCCTCTCTTGGCTCGGCGCCTATAGCTCAACTGGCTAAGGCGCCAGCCACGTACACCTAAGGTGGTGGGTTCGAATCCCCAGCCTGGACCCGCCAAACAACAATGACGGCTGCAACCAAAAAATAGCCGGGCGTTGTGGCAGGCGCCT
>CAUYTI010105364.1:0-11235 GCA_963575145.1 Galago senegalensis | reverse complement strand
CCAGCCACGTACACCTAAGGTGGCGGGTTCAAATCCCCAGCCCGGACCCGCCAAACAACAATGATGGCTGCAACCAAAAAAATAGCCGGGTGTTGTGGCGGGCGACTGTGGTCCCAGCTGCTTGGGAGGTGGAGGCAAGAGACTCCCTTGAGCCCAGGAGTTGGAGGTTGCTGTGAGCTGTAATGCCACAGCACTCTACCCAGGGGGACAGCTTGAGGCTCTGTCTCAAAAAAAAGAAAAAAAAAAATTTGAGACAGAGTCTCACTATGTCGCTCTTGGTAGAGTGCTATGGTGTCACAGCTTACGGCAACCTCAAACTCTTGGGCTTAAGTGATTCTCTTAGCCTCCCAAGTAGCTGGGGCTACAGGCACCTGCCACAACGCCTGGCTATTTTTTTTCCTGTTGCAGTTGTTATTGTTAATTTAGCAGGCCCGGGCTAAGTTCGAACCCACCAGCCTCGGTGCATGTGGCCAGCATTGTAACTACTGTGCTACAGGAGCTGAGCCGCTGGGTCTACATTTTAAATAAATTTTTTTCTTTTATTTTCTGATCAACTCCTTGGTCACTATGCGTATACATGCATCTGTGACATGGCCTTGCTATGCCACCCAGGCTATAGTGTATGGCAATCTCAAATTCCTGGGCTCAAGCAATCCTCTTGCCTCGGCCTCTTGAGTAGCTGAGACTACAGGTTTGTGCCTACCGATAAGTCTTGTGCCACCTCACTTGGTTTTGGAAACATTTTATGACAGACAATCATAAACGTGCCCCTCAAATAGACAGTAGATCACAGATTGTAAAGATTTCAAAAAATGGGCGGCACCTGTGGCTCAAAGAGTTGGGCGCCAGCTCCATATATGGGGGTGGCGAGTTCAAGCCTGGCCCCAGCTAAAACTGCAAAAAAAAAAAAAATTTTTTTTTCAAAAAACAATTAAAAATAAAAAGTGGATAGAATGACACACAAGCACAACTCTCCAAATGTGGCAGTCCTTTCTTTTTTTTTCCAGTGCAAACTTTTCACTGAAAGCTGCTATTTTCATTCTTCTTGTAATTTGTTTTTCTTGTTTCTCTTCCATTGTACATGCAGATTACATACCATGTGTTAAATATGCAATAAAGTGTTTACTGGATGCCCTTCTGAAGGGTAGTCCTATGTAAAGCTGTACAGACTGCAGTTCAAGCACAATGCACATATGTTAGTTTTATGTACAGCAAAACTTGAGTTTTTGCAGATGGAAAGGTATTTTGTTTCTATACAAAGTAAATGCATTGTTTGTGCTTAATGTAAAACTGCTTTATAAAATTGTAAAATAAAGTTTTTATCTTACAAGGAAAAAAAAAGTGGAGAAAAGAGTGTAAGGAAGTCCCTTATACCATCTTTTTGCTTCACCCATTATCAACCCAGGGCTGATCATGTCTCATCTATCTCCCTACATCACACCCACCCCCAACATTATTCTGTAGGATATCGGTTCTCAACCTGTGGGTCGCGACCCCTTCATAACAATGAAAATGCATCGCAGCATTAGGAAGGTTGAGAACCACTGCTAGGAGATTCTAGACATGGTGTCATTTTATCTGCAAGTATTTGAATATATGTAAAGTCAGATATTTTGAGGTAAGTAGGGCTGGTATTCAACTGGTTCTTTTTTAGAAACAGTTTCACTTTGTTGCCATCGGTAGAGTGCTGTGACATCACAGCTCACAGCAACCTCCAGCTCTTGGGCTTAGGCGATTTTCTTGCCTCAGCCTCCCGAGTAGCTGGGACCACAGGCACCCGCACAACACCCAGCTCAAATGGTTCTTAAAATATCAAAATATTATCATACTGGGCAGCGCCTATGGCTCAAAGGAGTAGGGCACCGGCCCCATATACCAGAGGTGGCGGGTTCAAACCCAACCCCAGTCAAAAAAAAATTATACATTAAAAAATATTACCATATTGAATAATGAAAAAATGCTGCCACCTGGAGCTGGTCACTAGTTCTTCCTTCAGGAGTCTCCCACCCCTGGACCAAAGGCCTCAAGATTTAAGGGTTAAGGTCTGGGAAGAGGTGGGGCTGTAGGGTTCTGCAATTCCTATTGGGGGTGTTCAGTAACTGGGTCATGTTTCCAGTTACATATGTTGAATAGTGCCCCATAGAGGTCAAGGTTTTCCACCTTAGGAGTCTGTGACTTACCAATAAGACAGATAATAACAGGTGTTAGCAGAGATCTGAACCCTCCTCACACATGGTTAACAAGAATGCAAAATGGTGAAGTCACTTGGGTAAACAATCTGGCAGTCCCTCATTGTAAATGTCGAGTTACAATATGACACACTAACTCTACTCCCAAGTATGTAACCAAGAGAACTAAAAACAGGTACACACACAAACTTGTATCTGAGTGTTCACATGTCCATATTATTCACAGTAGCTAAAAAGGGGAGGCTGGTCCACGTCAGTGGTGTTTACATACAACTAACTGATCACACACAGTTATAGATTCCTTTGTTCCTTCTTCACTCCCACCATTTTACTTGACTACCTTTAATAAACGGGGAGGGGGAATAACTAAAATGTCCATCCATGGTTGAATGAATAAACATGTGTTATATCTATGAGATGGAATGTTATTCAGCCATGAAAAGGAATGAAGCATTGATATATCACACTGAAACAAAGACGAACCCTGAAGACATTCTGTTAAGTGACAGAAGCCGGTCACAAAGGGCCACCTACTGTAGGTTCTATTCATATAAAATGTCCAGATAGGTAAAGCGAAATAGACAGAAGGGAGATCAGTAGTGTGGGGGCAGGGGTGTGTAGAGAGTGAATGCTGATGGAGACAGGTGTAATGAAATTTGCTAAAATTACATAGTAGTGATGTATGACACTGCCAATATATGTTTAAAACCACTGAATTGTACACCTTTTTTTTTTTTTTTTTTGAGACAGAGTCTCCCTCCATCTTCTGGGCTATAGTACTATGGCATCAGCCTAGCTCATAGCAACCTCAAACTCCTGGGATCAAGCGATCCTCCTGCCTCAGCCTCTTCAGTAACTGGTACTAGGCTAATTTTCATTCTTTCAGCTATGAAAAGGAATGAAGCGTTGATATATCACACTGAAACAAAGACGAACCCTGAAGACATTCTGTTAAGTGACAGAGGCCGGTCACAAAGGGCCAGTAGTCCCTGGCCTCAAGTGATCCTCCTGCCTTGGCCTCCCAGAGTGCTAGTATTACAGGCATGAGCCACTACCCCTGGTCTGAATTGTACACTTTTAAAAAGGTGAATTTTATGGTACATGAGAAATTAAAAATAAATATTTGTTTTGGGGTAGACCACACTGGCTTCTGCTCAGCCTTTCATGTGCCCTCCATGCCAGCCCTCAGCCTGGCCTCCCCTCACTGCCACCTCACCAGATGGAGTAGCTATGGCAGAAGTCCAGCGCAGACACGATCTGGCGGAAGAATTTTCGGGCCTCCTTGGGTGTCAGTCTCCCCTTCTTTACTAAGTAGTCAAACAGCTCACCTCCAGAGACATGCTCTAGAACCAAGTACCTGGGGAACACAGAGGGGGCAGAGGGCTGGAAGGGGCATGTGGGGGAACAAAAGGCCTGATCTGCCTCTCTCATTGGCTCCTGAAGGTGGAGACCTTCAAACTCATGAGCTCCTGGCAGGAAAAGACTCCATTTCCCAGGAGTCTCTGGAATGAAAAGACTTCAAATCCTATTAACCTCTGGAAAGAAGAGGAACCTACCCCCAAGTTACTGTGGTTCTTGAGAGAAAGAGACTCCAATTCCCATGAGTCCCTGGGAGGAAGAGTCCAACTCCCATGAGGCCCTGAGGGAGGAAACTCTAAATTCCCATCAATCCCTGGGAAGAGGACATCCTACCCACCACCCCCCTGCTCAAGACCCCTGGGAGTAAGGGACTCCAATTCCTATCAGTCTCTGGGAGTAAGAGAGTACAATTGCCATCAGTCCCTGGGAGGAAGAGACTCCAATTTCAATTAGTCTCTAGAAAACTTGATTCCCATCAGCCCTGGGCAGCACGGCCTCCCAGGTCAGCTTCATCCAGATTGTCTAGCATAGAGCATTCCTTGCAGTGCAGTAGGGTGAGAAACTGGGGATCAACCCTTTTAATCCTAGTTGTTTCAGGAAATGTCACTTACATTAGCACCTGGAGGAGAGGGACCCCAATTTTTTTTTTGAGACAGAGTCTCACCATGTTGCCCTTGGTAGAGTGCTATGGCATCACAGCTCACAGCAACCTCAAACTCTTGGGCTCAAGAGATTCTCTTGCCTCAGTTTCCCATGTAGCTGGGACTGTAGGCACCCACCACAATGCTGGCTATTTTTTTTTATTTTTTGCAGTTTTGGCCGGGGCCAGGTTTGAACCCACCACCCCGGTATATGGGGCTGGCACCCTACTCCTTGATCCACAGGCACCACCCAATGCCGGCTATTTTTTTGTTGTAGTTGTCATTGTTGTTTTAGCAGGCACAGGCTGAGTTCAAACCCACCAACCCTGCCAACCCCAGTGTATATAGCTGGTGCCCTAACTACTAAGCTACGGGTCCTGAGCCAGAACCTCAACTCTTATAGGGCCTGAGAAATAAAGACTCTCTACTCCTATTAGCCCCAGGAAAGCCAAAGCTTCAACTCCCAAAAGGCTCTGGGATGAGGAAACTAATTCTTTTTTTTTTTTCGAGACAGGAGCCTCAAGCTGTCCCCTGGGTAGAGTGCCGTGGCATCTCAGCTCACAGCAACCTCCCACTCCTGGGCTCAAGTGAGTCTCCTGCCTCAGCCTCCCAAGTAGCTGGGACCACAGGTGCCCACCACAACGCCCGGCTATTTTTTGGTTGCAGCCGTCATTGTTGTTTGGCGGGCCCGGGCCGGATTGGAGCCCGCCACCTTGGGTGTACGTGGCTGGCGCCTTAGCCACTTGAGTCACAGGCGCCGAGCCGGAAACTCTAATTCTTATTCATTCTTGGGTAACAAGGATTGCAGGGTGCACCAAACTAAATTCTATGAGGTAAAAGACTACAAGCCTCATCAGTCCTCTACACATTAAAAATTCCTAACTCCTATAATCCTCTAGGACACAGAGAGTTCTGATTGCTATCAACTACTAGAATTCTACAGACTCCAAATTCTATCAGGTTTGGAGGTCAAACTCTAATTCCCATCAGCTCCTAGGAAACAAAACATCAATTTTTTTTTTTAAGACCGAGCCTCATGCTATCCCCCTGGGTAGAGTGCCGTGACATCACAGCTCACAGCAACCTTCAACTCCTGGGCTCAAGTGAGTGTCCTGCCTCAGCCTCCCAAGTAGCTGGGACCACAGGCGCCTGCCACAACGCCAGCTGTTTTTTGGTTGCAGCCGTCATTGTTGTTTTGGCGGGCCTGGGCTGGATTTGAACCCAGCCACCTTAGGTGTATGTGGCTGGCGCCTTAGCCATTTGAGCCACAGGTGCCGAGCCCAAAACATCAATTTCTATGAGCTCTTGGACAAGTAGGTTCCTGTGTGAAGCACATATGCACATAGGTACTCCCTCCATACACTGATGGCAAGTGGGAGTGAGACTCTCCCTCAGACTGGGGAAAGTCTGAGAACCATAATTCCCACGAGCATGTGGGGCCAGGGAGGCTTCCTGCCTGGGGAAACCTGCCCCAGTATCTGATGGATGTTGAGTTCAGTCCATCCTGGGGGCTGGATGGTGGTGGCAGGAAGGCTGTCCTCTCTCCCTTAGCCCAACCCAGATGTCCTTTGGGTCACTAAAGTCTGGACAAAGAGGCCCATTCTCTGAAGCCTGGACAGCTGGACTTCCTCCCACCCACAGCCTTCCTGGGGAGGGTAACTGACTTTGAGATACTGACTCAGAACTCCTAAGGAGGCCCATTGTTGGGGGGTATCCAGCCATGGCACCTAAAATTATGCTGCAAGAGGAGAGGGGTCCAGAGCTCTACGGGGGTGGGTGGGGGGTTTGGAAGATCGTTTGGGCTTTGCTAGGCCCACTGGCTTAAACAGGGGTCTTTGCCCTTAGTAAACTGGGTCTGGCTGAGGGTGCCCAGGCTGCCTGGTAGAGTATTCCCTGCTGTGGGGCAGGGTGAGGAACTGGGGAAGCAGTAGGAGGATCAGCCTATGTCCCAAGGAGGACGACTCAAGTTTGGCTGTCCTGTTGCTAAGGTGCACTGGCCCCAGCATCAGGCCCAAGTCAGTGTTGGAACCACAGGATTACCTGAGTGTATAGGGGTGTCCCTGTGCAGTAGGGAAGGGATCGGGGCCTTTAGTGATCCAGCCTGGAGAGCTCAAGTTTAGGGCTACCTAGGCCCTGTTCCTGGAAAAGTCCTAGCCTAGTACCTTGGGGAGGGAGGATGGGATGAACAGGGCTGGGTGTCTATAAATACCTACAAATATTTCTTGTTCTCGTAGACATCATGGAGCTTGAGGACGTGTGGGTGTTCAATGAGCTTCAGGATGGCGATCTCTCGCTCCACCTAAGGGGCAAGGGAGGAGGGTGGGAAAAAAGAATAAAAGTCAGCTTGGCTTCCCTACTGGCCCCTCCACCCCAAAGGATTCCTTCCACATAAACACACCTTCATCAACACCGACTCAGACAACTTCTCCCGGTTTACGATCTTAATGGCGACCTTCTGACCGGTGATGCAGTGGACCCCGAGTTTAACTAGCCCTGGGGAGCATATTGAAAATGTGGGATTAAATATTCCAATATTCCAAAATCATGAGCAAAAGAAAAATAACAAAAGAAAAATGTGTGGTGTTCTCCTGGAGTCCCTTCCTCCTTAGCTCCTAAGTCCCCCTCTCCCCCTTCCACTGCTAGCTGTTCATTCATGGTATAAATCACTCTGACCAGAGCTCCTGCGGGCCCATGTTCCATAGTGCACGGTCCCTTCCCACTCCCTAGCCCAGTCTGTTCCTTCACAGTGACCATCTGCCCTCCCTCCTGCCAGCTAGCAGGTGATCCTCTGTCCTATCCTGTGTCCTCAAGCTCCTCTGTCCTAGGGTGCCCTTGTCCTCCTCTTACACATTCTTTCCTCATTATGCCCCCCCATAGTTTTGTCTCCCTCAAACTGCCTCCTTTAAGCCTATTTCTCTCTCTCCCTCTCTGTCACCTATTTGAATTCTGTGCCTTTCAATCTTTTCTAAACCCTATGTTTCCCAGAAATATAATCTAACACTTAACCCCCACAAACCATCTTCTCACCTCCTCCCAAATCCTGAACCCTCAATCCCCTTCTTTAATTTTCTTTGAATAGTAGCCCTGGCTGAGCACACACAAACCCCAAGGGTTATGTCCAGGTCCCTAGCCAACTCCTCTCCTCAGCACTCTTGACTCCAGGACCTGAATCCCCAAAGGCACAGACCCAGTCTTCCTCTTCCCTCAGACCCAGGGTACAGGACCCCAGCCTCTCCTCCTTCAAACAGTGTTCCAGGACCCCTGTTCCCTCCTTCCTCAGACCCAGGGGTCCAGGCCTCTAGTCCTCCTCCCTTAGACCAGGAGTTTTGTGGGTCCCCAGTCTCTCCCTCAGACTCCCTCCAGGCCTCTGACCCCTCCTCCCTACAACTGAGAATTCAGGTCAGCAGCACCTTCACACTCTTGCCTTGAGGATCTGAGAGTCTGACCCTCTCCCTTTCCTAAACACCTCAGCTCTTAGCCCCAGACCGGTCCCCATTCCTACAGGCCCTGGCCCTCAGTTTTTTGGCCCTCCCAGGCCCATCCCTGGACCCATTGCCTGGGACGCTGGTGCTCAGCTCCCGTCTCATCTCTACCCACTACTCGCCCAGTCGGGAAGGCTGCAGCCAGTGGGCCATGCTTAGCAACCATGAAAGATGAGCCCCCTTTCCACAGCCACTCTGGGGAGATGTGCCCATCAGAACCAGGGCACATGGTTCTGATGGGCACATCAGAACCTGCTCCCCATACTAAGCTGGTGTGCTAGAGGGGTAAACATTGTAGATCCAATGGCCCCTGCCTCACTGCATCTGTCAGACCAACTTGCTGCCTGGAGTGCTGGTGGCCCGCCCAGTCCAGAGGACAGGGAGGAGGGAAGAGTCTTTTCAGGATGGTTGCACCTCCACCCCAGCCTGCAGCATACTGCAGCAAGGGCCTGGCTGCCAGTCCCAGCCTGGTCCCCACTGCTGCAGGGTAGCCTCCTTCCCCACTCATGGCCCTGCAGCCCCTCCAACCTCTGCCCTATAGGGTTGGAGCATCTGGGCCGCAGGACCCTCCAGATGCAAAGGTCTGGCCAGCTCCTACCTGAGACTCACGGGTCCAGGCCCTAGACCCTCCTCCCTGAGATCCCAGAGTCTGGACCCTTAGTCCCCTCTCCTCCAGGACCTCGGAGTCTGAGCCTCCACCCTCCTCCATCCTAGAGACCCAGGAATCTGAATCGCAAGTCCCTTCTCTATGAGGGGCCCAAGAGTCTGGGCAGCCAGCCCCTGCCCTTTAAACACCTATGAGTCCCGCCCTCTGCCCCCACCTCCACCTTGTCCCTGCCCCAGGTGTCCCCTCCCGCTAGGCTTACCTGTCTGTCCTTTGCCCAGCGTCTTCTCCAGCCGATAGGGTCCCACATATTGGGCGTGCTGAGGTGGGTGGGGGTGGGGGAGATGGTAGGCGGGGGAGCCCCCGCCCCCCTCCTTGGCCCCGGACGACATGGTGCCCTTGGTCCCGGTACGACCGGCACCCCGGCCGCCCCCCCTGCGGCCAGTTGGCCCGTCCCTCCGGTGGGGGCCGGCGACCGCTCCGTCCCGGCCCCCCCGGCTGCCCCCCACCTCTCCGGGGGTCCCCAGGGGGCTGGGCTGGCCCCCCCCAGTCGGTGGGCCGCGGAGCTGGGGGAGGGGGGGCTGGCCCGGGGGGTCAGGCCCCGGGAGTCAGCATGGCCCGGGGGGGCTGCACGGCCCCCCCTCCCCAGCCCGTCCCTGGCCGGCCCCCCGCTTCCTGCGCCTCCCCCCGTCGGGGGGGTCTGAGGTGCGGGCCGGCGGATGCTGCAGGCCGAGGTCCCCCCCGCCCCCCCACGCGCCCTCTCTCCTCCGCCTCCTCCTCCTCTCCGCCTCCCCCCACCTCGTCCTTTCTCTCCGGCACGCTGACATCACCATCCGGGGACTCCGGGCCCTTCCCCAAAGTTAACCCTTTCGGAGGGGGAGGGGAAACGCGGGGGGGGGTAGGGGGCGGTTCTCCAAGCGTGAGTGCTAGAAAGTAGGTGGAAAGATGCAGAGAGGGGTGGAGAGATGCGGGAGAAGAGGATGGAGGAAAGGATGGAGAGAGCGAGATGGGGACCCAACAGACAGGGGCAGAGATGGAGGTCGACAAAGGGAGATAAAGGCTGACACAGAGACAGAGACAGCAAGAGTGATGGATACCACCAGAGAGAGAGCTGCGCAAGTGGTCTGTGTTGGGGGCACGGGGGTGGGACACGGACAGAAGAGAAGGGAGGAATGGCAAGCAGGAAAAACGGGGACAGGGAGATGGTGAGAGCTGTACAAACAGAGAGGAGAGACAAAGAGTCAGAGATTGGGGGAAACAGAGGGATGGGAGAGAGAGGAGAGAGATGTAGAAAGAGAGCCATAGAGAGAGGGGAACAGGCAGGAACAACAACTGGGGGTGCACAGAGGTAGAGGGCCAGATGCTGCGGACAAGCTGGGCAGATTAGAAGAGCAGAGAAAGGAAAAAACTTGGGGAGTTGCTGACCCAAGACTCAACTGTTTCTCCAGCCCCCCAATCTTGCTCACCCAGGTCTCCCTGAGCAAGATCTGTGTTCCCACCAGGGTCAGGGGTCCATGTCTGCCCACAGCCCAGGGTGATTTAGGATGCTCTTTGTTCCTACAGAGAAACTTCTAGAACCCCCTGAGGTCCCGGTATAGTTTTTTAGACTCCAGTGTATTCTCTATGTTTGCCATAGGGTCCCCTAAATCTTTTTTGTTGTTTTAGTTGCAGTTTGCCTGGGGCCTGGTTTGAACTCGCCACCCTCGGTGTATGGGGCTGATGCCTCACCCACTGAGTCACAGGAGCCACCCCTAAGGTCCCCTAAATCTTTATGGGGGCTCCGGTATAGCCCCTACCTTCCCACTGTAGCACATGTGCAGACCTGTATTCAGCTGATGAGTGACCACAAGCCCCCATCAGCTTTCCGCATAACCCACAGGCTCTTCTACATCAGGTACCTGAAGGTGTCAGGTGCTTATTCAGCCACCTTCAGTCCACAAATCTGTACTGAGTGCCACACCCGAGCCAGGCAATGTTCCACTCTGTAGGGATATGGTATTGAAGTAAATCCTCAGAAACCCTGCCCCGTGGAGCATCTGTGCTGGTGGATGAGACAGATGCTACCAGTAAGCAAACTGTATGGTATATTAGATTGTCATGGTCCCTGCTAAGGAGGTGACTAAAGCAGGAAAGGGGGGTTAGGGAGTGTTTGCTGAGGAGGGGAGCAATTTTTAGGTAAGGTGCCCAGGAAGTAAAATGAGGGTTTGAGCCATGCAGAAAGAGGACAAGGAGCATTCCAGGTAGAGAAAACAGCAAGTGCAAAGGTCCTGTAGCAGTGGTGTGCCTGGTGCATTGTAGGAATATTGAAGGGGCCAGTGTGACTGGAAAAGCATGAATAAGGGAGAGCAAAAGGGAATAAGGTGAAAAAGTGAGTTATGTAAGGCCTTAGAAGCAGGGAAACCAGGTGTCTTGGCTTATGGCTGGTATTCTGTACCCATTCATGGGCCCCCCTTTTGCTTTCAATATCTTGCTACAAATGAAAAATTAGGCCGGGCATGGTTGCTCATGCCTGCAATCGTACCACTCTGGGTGGCCAAGGCAGGCAGACTGCCTGAACTCAGGAGTTCATGACAAGCCTCAGCAAGAGTGAGACTCCATCTCTAAAAAAATAGCCGGGTGTTGTGGTGGCACCTATAGTTCCAGCTACTTGGGAGGCTGAGACAAGAGAATCACTTGAGCCCAAGAGTTTGAGGTTGGGCTCGGCGCCTGTGGCTCAAGCAGCTAGGGCGCCAGCCACATACACCTAAGGTGGCAGGTTTGAATCTCCAGCCCGGGCCGCTAAACAACAATGATAGCTGCAACCAAGAAATGGTCGGGTGTTGTGGCAGGCGCCTGTGGTCCCAGCTACTTGGGAGGCTGAGGCAGGAGACTCGCTTGAGCCCAGGAGTTGGAAGTTGCTATAAGCTGTGATGCCACAGCACTCTACCCAGGGGAATAGCTTGAGGCTCTGTCTCAAAAAA
>CAUYTI010105363.1:0-13796 GCA_963575145.1 Galago senegalensis | reverse complement strand
ATCTTTCTAAGAGTAGAATGTTTTAAAGCAATAACTGAGAAAATGACATGAAGGCTGTGTTGACCAGTTTGATGAAAGTATTTCAGATTGCATGTGAAAACCCCACACTGTACCCCAGAAGTGCATTAATGTACATAGTTATCATTCAATTAAAAAAAAAGTTACTACTTTATTGTGTAATTTTTTTTTTTTTTTGGAGACAGGAGCCCCAAGCTGTCCCCCTGGGTAGAGTGCTGTGGCATCACAGCTCACAGCAACCTCCAACTCCTGGGCTCAAGTGAGTCCTCTGCCTCTGCCTCCCAAGCAGCTGGGACCACAGGCGCCCGCCACAACGCCCAGCCACTTTTTGGTTGCAGCTGTCATTGTTGTTTGGCGGGCCCCAGGCTGGATTTGAACCCGCCACCTTGGGTGTACGTGGCTGGTGCCTTAGCCACTGGAGCCACAGGCACTGAGCCTTATTGTGTAATTTTTAAAGAATCATCAAAGTATAGAAGAAACATCTTTTTTTTTTTTTTTGGACAGAGCCTCAAGCTATCCCCCTGGGTAGAGTGCTCACAGCAATCTCCAACTCCTGGGCTCAAGCGAGTCTCCTCCCTCCACCTCCCAAGTAGCTGGGACCACAGGCGCCCACCACAACGCCTGGCTATTTTTTGGTTGCAGCCGTCATTGTTTTGGCGTGCCTGGGCTGGATTCGAACCCACCACCTTAAGGTGTATGTGGCTGGCACCTTAGCCACTTGAGCCACAGGCACCAAGCCAGAAAAAACATCTTAAATGGCATTTTAGCATAGCCTATTCCCTTAAAGCTTATTTTGATCTGAAAGAAACTACAAAGCACATATACTTTTGGTCAAGTGTATAGATAATTATTAAGTTTGTAACATGCTATTGATACAAGAAAAAAAATTCTGCCCATATTGTTTAAGTATAAAGTTTCTCATCATACCAATTTGATTATTATATAGCTAATTCTGCATCTAGAATAATTCATGATCTCATAATGCTGTGGTCATCTTCCAAGCTCAATTTAAAAAAAAGTTTTTACTAAAAGCTATGTTTGTATATACTCTGTGCCTCTGGAAAAGAAGCTCACGGGAATTAAACTTACAAAAATAGTCCTACTGATGAAGTTAAACATTCATTGTCAATATGAAACATTAATAGATTTTGTTACAGTGGTGGTGTTATTTAATACTCAGGGTGCCTTGAACATAATCTTGAGTAAAGAATGAGCAGCGATCTGGAGACAGACCAGTTAGGTCTTCAGTCCACAGTAGTCATGCACTCCTGGAAAGATGTGCAAACTCCTCCAACAGAGCTGCAAGCACTGCAGGGGGAAGCGAGGCATTCACAGAGCCTGCCATGTGTCAGTGACAGGCAGGGCTCACACTGAGCTGTTAGACACAGATACGGGCTAAATGCAGAAATAGTAGCAAACCAGGTGGTAGGTGGCTGCTGCCTGGACTCTACTGACCAACTCTTCCCCACAACTCCTACCCATTCCTCAGGAACCCTGCACACACACAATGACCCTGCGATCGGGCTGGTCAAACCCATCTCCTCTGTAGTGTGGTATTTGTTCTGTTTCATCAGGACCCAGGCCATGGAAACGCTTCTGAATCCCACTCTGTGCTTGATTCATGCAAGGCAGGTGCTAACAGAAACAGTTTACAAATGCGGAGAAAAACGCCTCAGAGAGATACAGTATTAAGTAATAAAGCCATGAGGTAAAGCTAGATCTGACTTCCAAACTCACTTACTCTACTTGTCATCCTTCTTAGGAAGTCGATGAGGCTAGGCTAGGTGGCGCACACCTGTAATCTTAGCCCCTCTGGAAGGCCGAGGTAGGTGGATTGCCTGAGATTATGGTTAGAGACCAGCCTGAGCTAGAGTGAGACCACTGCGTCTAATAGCTGGGTGTTGTGTCCGGTGCCTGTAGTCCCAGCTACTTGGAAGGCTGAAGATGAGAATCGCTTTAGCCCAAGATTTTGAGGTTGCTCTGAGCTATGACACCAAGGGCACTCTATCAAGGGTGACAACGTGACCCTTGACCCTGTCTCAAAAAAAAAAAAAAAAACCAGAAAAAGAAATGGATCCTAAGTTTGGGCTGGGCACAGTGGCTCATACCTGTAATCCTAGCACTCTGGGCAGCTGAGATGGGTGGATTGCCTGAGTTCACAGGTTTGAGACCAGCCTGAGCCAGAGCAAGACTCTATCTCTACTAAAAATAGAAAAAACTGGCCAGGCATTGTGGTGGGTGCCTATAGTCCCAGCTACTTGGGAGCCTGAGGCCAGAGGATCACTTGAGCCCAGGTTTAGGTTGCTGGGAGATATAACACCACAGCATTCTACCAAGTGGCAACAAGAGAATCTGTCTCAAAAAAAGAAAGACCAGGAGGGCGGCACCTGTGGCTCATGGGTAGGGTGCTGGCCCCATACGCCAAGGGTGGCGGTTCGAACACAGCCCCAGCCAAACTGCAACAGAAGGAAACAAAGACTAGGAGAGACAAATTCAGTGGAGTTTCTCCAAAGTTTCAAGGATTCCTTTTGAAGAAGTTAACCTACTAGAGTAAGTTTTACAATTCGGTTTTATTAGAGACCAACAGGTACCACTGATAAGACAGGAGCCATGAGATACCTTCTGTGCTCATGACAGTGGGCCAAGGAAGAGATAGGTGAGCTGCTTTCTATAAACTAGGTAGTATGAATTAACTCTTTGATAGACGCGGTGTTTGACTTAAGAAGGGAAGGAAAAACAGATGTAAAAACAAGACAAAGGCTTGTGACCCAATGTTCATTTTACCTAGAATGAATCTGGGCCATAGGTGTGCTGTGACAGTCGTCAGTCAAGGCTCGGCTCAGCTCAGATGGCATTCCTGATTGAAGAATTCTTTAGATTTTCTCTTTTAAGGAGATAATCATGCTTGTAGCTATATGGCTCTGTGTCACCTCTGAAAAGTTATAAGGATTTAACTCACACCATGTTTATAATAAAGCAAGTTGTAAACATGTCCTCAAAACATAACAGAGCCAAAGACTGCCATGGTGACTTTGAAATTACTTAACAACGGGCTCGGTGCCTGTGGCTCAACCGGCTAAGGTGCCAGCCACATACATCTAAGGTGGCGGGTTCGAATCCCCAGCCTGGGCCCGCCAAACAACAATGATGGCTGCAACTAAAAAAAAAAATGGCCGGGTGCTGTGGCAGGCACCTGTGGTCCCAGCTACTTGGGAGGCTGAGGCAGGAGACTCGCTTGGGCCCAGGAGTTGGAGGTTGCTATGAGCTGTGATGCCTTGGCACTCTACCCAGGGGGATAGCTTGAGGCTCCGTCTCAAAAAAAAAAGAAATTACTTAGTAACGGATACCAATTTCCCATGTGACAGTAAAATTATTCCATTTGGATCAGTTATGCATCTTGGATGTGCTGGGTTGCGGGCAAGTTATTTAAAATCTATACCATTTCTGGCAGTGCCCATAGCTCAATGGATAGGGCACTGCGGGTTCGAACCCAGCCCAAGCCAGCTAAAGCAACAATGACAACTGTAACAACAACAACAACAAAACAGCTGAGTGTTGTGGCAGGCACCTGTAGTCCCAGATTCTTGAGAGGTTGAGGCAAGAGAATCACGTAAGCCCAAGAGGTGAAGGTTGCTATGAGCTGTGATGTCACAGCACTCTACCTAGGGTGATGGCTTGAGACTCTGTCTTAAAAATAAATAAATAAAATCTATAACATTTCTTTAGGAAAACTTTAGCAGACATGGGTCTAGAAGCTGATACATGTCCTAAGCATCTTTGATTCTCAAATGATTTCCTAAACCCAGGTCAAAGAAGTGATTTCATTTTACGGCTTATTTTACTTCCTTTTCTGTGTTTTGACACTAGCAAAAGTGTCACTCATTCATTTGAAAATAACATAGTGAAGCAGTGGTCAAGGTCTATAGTTCTTATTCAACCTCACATTAAATTTAGATGTCTGCTTCACACCTCACCAAAATTTTAAACAAAACTGGTCATCTTCTTTTAATTCAGGATTTTAAATAAAGTTACTTTATAAACATAGTACTTTATGATTCATAAAGATTAAAACCCCAATAACAAAATGGAAAAACTTATGGCCGGCACCTACAGCCCTCAATAATGTTAATATTTCATTACCATCTCAGTATGTTTTATAGAATTTCTACTTCAATCTACTGAGGAAAAAGTATAGACCTTAAGCCACTCCTGATAGCACCAAGTGTTACTTACCCAGGATTAGTGCTGATAATGGTTATTAGGCTTAACTTTAACAGCTTGAAAACACTTTATTCTTGTCTTGGAGTATTTATTAGAGAATTTATTCAGCTGATTCTTAAGTAAAAGAGCTAAGTTAGTGAATATCCTGAATCTTGAAAGCTCCCTTTGAATATAATTTTCATAGTCTTTACATTTTAACTGTCATTGTTTATTCTGTTTTGGCTACATTCTCTACAATTTCAGCAGCATCTTAAAGAGACAATGTATCTATGTACAATGAAAAACAAAATGGCTTGGAACATCAGAAATAAGACCCACAGTTTAACTGTACAAAATTAAGGAGAATCTGTGGTAAGTATAGCCTCTATTTTCTGCAACATGGACAACTTACATGTAAGTATCAACATTATGAATGTGACAATAAAGAAAAAATTCTTACAGGAGTAAAATACAGCATCCTGAAAAATATCGGTTTCTACCATACAAGGCAGTTTAGAAAATGTTCACATTTTAACAAATCTGTACAAACCCCAAGAAACTTGTTTATGGGACCATCATCCCACCTTGCTGATAAGAACCTTCTAGAAATGTAGAATAACCATGAACAATTTATAAATCTAGTATCTATGTGCTCCACAGCCCTAGAACCCAAGAAACTGATTTAAAGAACTCATTATGTCCGCTTTGGACCATTTTCACATGCCTTGATTGTTAATGAATGCCTGCTTTTAATTTCTCTCTATAATGTAGTCAACTTGCACCTTCAAGGTCATTCAATTTTTTAGCAAAGAAGCAACATCATTTAGCAGCAATTAAAGCGCCTTCAAGAAGACTTAAAAAAAATACAATATCCAATTAGAAAAGCCATATTTTTAAACATCTGTACAAGAATAAGCTGCTGAAACTTAGCAAATGAAATATATGACACCTGTACAACAATTTACAATAGCGCTAGAAGGGAATTTATCATTATCCTGCATAGAACTGGTCTGCATTTGGTTATATACTGTCACTTGTTTTGATGAACAAGGCCTGGTAACAAAAGAAAAAATCTGTTAACAATTCTAACGTGTTGAAAACACTGGTGATATTACAATTCAGTGAATTCAACTGATTTCAAAACAAGCAGCTCACTTTGTCAAAGATGTAAAAGTATCTAGAAATAATAGCTCTCCCTTTAATATAACCAGTGAGAAAAATGGACACGTGATTTCGAGGTACAACTTGGTAAAAGCCAGAATAGGCAAATGACAAAGCCTAACTTTGTCCAGAGTCTAACTCTCACATTCTATTACTATAAAACACAACCGTCACTGTCATTCAGTTCTTACTTTGGTTTCAGCAGAGTAACTGCCAAATGCTGAAGAATGTATCCAGGCACTGTAGTTCTTGTGTTAGAAATATGTCTCATATTTTTTCCCACGTTTTTAAATAATGAAAAACTACCCTTCATATTAGAACTCTCTAGTAACAACCAAATGTATTTAAGTATTACAAACGTTATTTACAGTGTTCCTCCAAATAAACAAAAATTTTTTCCTCGAGCTTAACATGGTATTCTTGTTTCTGTGCAAGAGGCAGTCATCCTTCACCACTGCAGATTATAGTCAGAAGTGTGCCTTTATTCATCATCCATGATCCACTTTCATACAAATTGACACTACGAAGAACTTCAGTTCACAAACAGTTCTTAACCATGTCCTGTGTAAGGAAGGAAAACAAAAGAAAAAAACACTCAAATGCTCTCAAACTCAAGTGTGCATCTGGGAAGCAATTCAGAGATATCATGCCAATCTTGGAGGAAAGTCAGTAGGTAATTATGCTTGAAGAAGGGGGTGTTGGGGATGCTGTCAGCCCAGCCAGGTGTAAGTTCCCTGAAGAATTTGATCTTCTCATGTGTGGGAGAAGGTATGGGTCATTTGCTAATTGGTGCACATCAAACCGATCCTCTTTTCGGTATGCCAAACAGCGTCTGATAAAGGCCTTTTTAAAAAAGAAAGAAAAAGAAGTAAACAATTAAAACGATCTTTTTCTCTTCTCAATATCACTCAACTGAATCCTACAGAAGGATAAATACATTTAAGACAATAAACTGGTATCATCTGATTAGAAGTCCAAACTTAAAAAAGTTTTTTCTGGCAATAAAATTTTCACCTATAGCTATAGCCTATAGCTCAACCAGCTAAGGCGCCAGCCACATACACTTAAGGTGGCGGGTTCGAATCCCCAGCCCGGGCCCGCCAAACAACAATGAGGGCTGCAACCAATAAATAGCCAGGCGTTGTGGCCGGCGCCTGTGGTCCCAACTACTTGGGAGGCTGAGGCAAGAGACTCGCTTGAGCCCAGGAGTTGGAGGTTGCTGTGAGCTGTAATGCCACGGCACTCTACCCAGGGGGACAGCTTGAGGCTCTGTCTCAAAAAAAAAAAAAAAAAAAATTTTTTTTTTTCTCTTCAAATTGAACTCCCCATTCATGGGCCCTAGTCTATTTTATAGTCTAAATTTATTGGTACTCTTTGAACTTACTACTTGAAAGTTGTATTTCTGCTTACAAAATTCTGAGGATGTCTTTTTCTAACATTTTTCTTTTGCTAACAATCCTCCCATCCCCACCCTATTTTGTTATCACTTCAGTTTGGCCAAAGGGTAAGATGCCATTTTTAGCCATAATATTTTTCCTCCATAGTTTAAAACACTTTTATTACAGGAACAGAACACTGAAGTGACCTCTATTAGGGTTTTTGTTTCCTAGGTTAACCCTGTACATCATTACATTTTTGAAAAAGCTAAATGTATAACTGCTTTTCCCCTCAAACTGGTTTTATATAGCCTTTCCTTGAGAATACCCTCTCAGAAAAACTCTTTAATGAGGAATAACACAGTTTCAGAAAAGCACACAAATCGTAAGTGCAAATACATCTATGTAACTGGGCAAAAAGATCTAGAAATAGAACCTCCTAAGCCCCCTCATGCTCTCTTCCTGTACTGCCTCTGCCCCTAGCTGAACCTAAGTACCCTCTAGCCTGACTTCTAATAACCATGGTTTAGTTTTGCTTGTTCTGAATTTTATGTACATAGAATTACAGATTATATTCTCCTTTAGCTAGCTTTTTTTTTTTTTGAGACAGTCTCACTTTGTTACCCTTGGTAGAGTACCATGGCATCACAGCTCACAGCAACGTCAAACTCTTGGGCTTAAGTCATTCTCTTGCTTCAGCCTCACAAGTAGCTGGGACTACAGGTGCCTGCCACAATACCCAGCTATTTTTAGAGATGGGGGTCTTGCTCTGGCTCAGGCTGGTCTTGAACCTGTGAGCTCAGGCAATCTGCCCACCTCGGCTTCCCAGAGTGCTAAGATCTTTGGCTAGCTTCTTTTGCTGAGTATTTTATTTGCGAGGTTCATCCATTTTTTTTCTGTTGCAGCAGGCAAAAAATATTCACAAGGGATAAATGATAACTGTTTCTTTTTCTTACTGCTGACATTAGAAGTAACATTAATTTGTCTTGAAATGCCTGATATAAAGTCATAAATTAAAGTATCTGTAACAAAAAAAAAACTACAACTAAGATACCCAGTCAAACAGAATTTGATCACATTAAAAAGTAACTATTTTGCACTTTCATTTTTTTTTGAGACAGTGTCTTACTCTGTCACCCTGCTGCCAGCCTAGCTCATAGCAACCTCAACTCTTGGGCTCAAGAGTCCTCTTGCCTCAGCCTCCTGAGTAGCTGGGACTACAGGCACCCCCTGCCCACACAATGCCTGACTAGTTTTTTCTATTTTTAGGAGAGATGGTGTCTCACTCTTGCTCAGGCTGGTCTGGAACTCCCAGAGTGTTAGGATTGCAGACACGAGCCACCGCACCCAGCCTATTTTGTACTTTCTTTGCTTTGAAATTCGTTAGAAGTAAATTTTCTCCAAAAACATCTAGCTAGCCTCATCTTGTTACTGTAGTCTTTATCCAAAGTGTATCTGACCTCTTAGAGGTCTTCAATAAAAAATCCTACCAAAACAGAAAAACTCTTAGTTTAAGACCAGCCTGAGCAAGAGCTAGACCCTGAGTAATACACCTGTAGATCTAGCTACTCGGGAGACTGAGGCATGTGGATTGCTTGAGCCTTGAAGTTAGAGGCTGCGGTAGCTGTGATCACATCACTGCACTCTAGCCCAGGTGACATGGAGAGACCCTGGCTCAAAAAAACCCAAGAGTAACTGATATGTTCAAGGTAACTAAGGGGAAAGAGTAACAAGTAAATGTACTTAAAACGCACACACCAGATCAGGGAAAGTACTTGACAAAGGTATATTCTGTACAGGTAAGAGGTTAAAACAAATGAACAAACATGTGGAACCCTCATTCCTCCAACCTATTCCATCCCTTCCTAAAGTCTAGATACAAAAAAAGTGATTGTGTCACCTATAAAGAACCTAAGGATGGAACAAGAGATGTTTGGCATGGTCCACTTAACTCCTGGCCATTACTGTCAGTACTTAAAAAATAAGTGGGTCTTGCTCTGACTAAATTCATTTAATTTCTGTTCTCACTGAGACTGTGGAGAGAAAGAGATTTAAATGCTAGCATTGTTAAGATCTTCTGGAAAGAATCATGTTCATCATTTAAAAATAATTCATTATGCTTTAAAATAAGAATATTATATTTATCTTTTTTTTTAGAGACAAAGTTTCACTTTATCGCCCTGGTAGAATGCTGTGATGTCACAGCTCACAGCAACCTCCAACTCCTGGGGTTAGGCGATTCTCTTGCCTCAGCCTCCTGAGTACTACAGGCGCCTGCCACAATGCCTGGCTTTGAATCCGTCACCCCCAGAATACGGGGCGGTGCCCTGCCCACTGAGCCACAGGCACTGACCTATATTTATCTTTTTAATTGTCAAAATTTTCTATCAAATTACTTGCAAAAAGCCAATAAAGACGCAAGAGACAAAATGTATTAGACAGCTCCAATAAACCTTCGTGGTGAGATTATATAAAACCCAGCACATTTTCAATTACAAAGGCTACTGCAACTCCAAACAAGTAGCTGTACTTACCTAAGCTGTGTAAGAGCAGTAAAATATAGAAACTATAGAGTGCCATGATGAATTATTGTTATGGCCTGGACTATTCACATCAGGAAAAATAAGAGCTTCATGGGTTTGTCTTACACATTTCACAAGGTTTAAAAAAAGAAGACTCCAACAGGGAGTCACAGAGAAAGATTTGTGATGTCTGTGACAAGGAAGACTAAAAATACAACCCTGAAAGGCCAACAGGACAGAGGTGGGGAGATACATAACAGGCACCACAGAAATTTTGCTCTTAATATAAACAGCTATTTTCTGTAATCTTATTACACAAACATGTGGATCAGAACTGGATTATTGGCTATACATAGATCATACTGGATTAGCTCTCAAGAGCTAGTGCAGAGCAGCACAGAGGGCAGGGATGTGGATTTGGGGTATGGCAGGAATGGACACTTGTGAACTACAGCTCTGCTACCTATTAGATGGCATGATTCTAAACAAGGTATTTTTGCTATAGACTGGCTGGTTTCCTACTTTGTAAAATTAAGTAACAAAAATGCCCACACTGGCCAGGTACAGCGGCTCATGCCTATAATCCTAGCACTGTGGAAGGCTGAGCCAGGTAGATGGCTTGAGCTCAGAAGTTCAGGACGAGCCTGAGCAAGAGCAGGACCCCATCTCTACTAAAAACAGAAAAAACTAGCCAGGTGTTGTGGCAGGCACCTGTAGTCCCAGCAACTCGGGAAGTTGAGCCAAGTGGATCACTTGAGCCCAAGAATTTGAGGTTGTTGTGAGCTATGATGATACCATGGCACTCTACCCAGGGTGACAAAGTGAGATTCTTGTCTCCAAAAAAAAGGTACCCACACTGATAAGGTTGTTAGAAGATAACACATAAAAGTGCTGAATGAAGATTAAGCAGCTATTATTACTACTGTCATTACTTCTTAAATCTCTGAGTATTAACATAGGCTGATATAAAACATAAAGGTAATGACAGACCCAAATCCTGAGATTTTCCCTAATTTTCAAAGCAAGGTGATGAGCAAAATTAATCAACAACCATTTTGAGGTGTTTAAAAGATGAAAATTCTAACAACTAGAGACTGATGCAGCTCCTTTTTCCAGAGTGAATCACCAGCCCCTGCAAGACAGATCCCTCGAAGTGTCCATTCTTGTCACTTTTACTTACTGGTATTCACAACTGATGAAAGAAAAGCTACTTCATGAAACTTAGTTACATAAATTTAATACCTTGGCTTCACTGCTTACAACTGGTTTTACAGGGAACTGGACTTCTGTGGCTTTTAATATTGTATTTTCTTGAAGAATGTCTTGTTGAGATTGATTGTGACCAAATGGCTAAAAAACAAAAAGTTGAGAAATTTATCTCACAAAGTATTTAAAAAGAGATAGCATCAGTGAATCTCCAACACCTCAAATACAAATGATTTATGTTTTAAAATCTCGTCCTCCTTTATTGCCCTCTGTAGAGTGCTGTACCATCACAGATCACAGCAACCTCCAGCTCCAGCTCTTGGGCTTAGGCGATTCTCTTGCCTCAGCCTCCCGAGTAGCGGGGACTACAGGCGCCCACCACAATGCCCAGCTATTTTTTGTTGTTGCTGCAGTTTGGCCAGGGCCAGGTTTGAACCCCCTACCCTCAGTATATTGGGCCGGTGCTCTCCCTACCCACTGAGTCACAAGCACTGCCCCCAGAAAACCTATCTACCTGATCTTCAACATGAATACTGTAAGAAGAAAAGAATGCTGTTGAAATATAACACCTACAGTAATTTGCACTTCTGACTTTAATGTAAAAACAGATTTGAGAAGAAGTAAAACTAAGTATTTTTTATTTGACTAGATTTAGGGGATACAAATGTTTTTTGTTACATGGATAAACTGCACAGTGGTGAAGTCAGGGCTCTTAGTGCACTAGTTAACTGACTAGTATACACATTACCTGATAGGTTGTTTTTGATCCCTCACTCCCTTCAATCTCCTCCCTCTGAGTCTCCAAAGTCTATCATACTACTCTGTACAACCATGTGTAACTATCACTTAGCTCCTATTGTAAGTGAGAACACGCAGTATTTCTTTTTTCTGTTCCTGAGATACTTCACTTAGAATAAGGGCTTCCAGGTTCATATAAACTACTGTGAAAGACATTATTTCATTCTTTCTTTATGGCCGAGTAGGACTCCATGGTGTGTATACATATGTGTGTAAAACACATTTTCTTTAACTATTCATCAGCTGATGGGCACTTCTGTATCTCTCTGCAATTGTGAACTGTGCAGGTTTCTTTTTGCTATAATGACTTTTTTTTTGGAGACAAAGTCTCAAGCTGTAGCCCTGGGTAGAGTACCATGGCATCACAGCTCACAGCAACCTCCAACTTGGGCTCAAGTGATCCTCTTGCCTCAGTGTTTCTATTATTATTGTTTTTTTTTTTTTTTTTTGAGACAGAGCCTCAAGCTGTCGCCCTGGGTAGAGTGCTGTGGCATCACAGCTCATAGCAACCTCCAACTCCTGGGCTCAAGCGAGTCTCTTGCCTCCGCCTCCCAAGTAGCTGGGACCACAGGCGCCTGCCACAACACCCAGCTATTTTTTGGTTGCAGCCATCATTGTTGTTTGGCGGGCCAGGCTGGATTCGAACCCTTCAGCTCAGGTGTATGTGGCTGGCGCCTTAGCCACTTGAGCCACAGGTGCCGAGCCAGTGTTTCTATTTTTAGTAGAGATGGGGTCTTGCTTTTTGCTCAGGCTGGTCTTGAACTTGTGAGCTCAAGCAATCCACCCACTTCAGCCTCCCAGAGTGTTAGGATTACAGGCATGAGCCAATGCACCTGGCCTATGACGTCTTTTCTTTTGGGTAGATACCCAATAGTGAGATTGCTGAATCAAACGGCAGGTCACTTTTCCCACAGAATTTGTACTAATTTAATTCCCACAGAAAGTGCTCCATTTTCACCACATCCATGCCAACATCTTTTTTTTTTTTTTTTGAGACAGAATCTCACTTTGTTGCCCTTGATAGAGTGCCATGGGTAGCTCATAGAAACCTCAAACTCTTGGGCTTAAGCAATTCTCTTGCCTCAGCCTCCCAAGTAGCTGGGACTATAGGCACCCGCCACACTCCCGGCTATGTAGTTGTCATTGTTGTTTGGCAGGCCCAGGCTGGGTTTAAACCTGCCAGCCCCAGTGTATGTGGCTGGTGCCCCAGCCATTGAGGTAAAGGTACAGAGCCTTAGTCATAAATTCTTTTCCAATACTAGTGTCCAGGAGTTCTGCCTAAGTTTTTGTCTAGAATTTTTACGTCAGGTCTTGCGTTTAAGTCTTTAATCCATCTTGAGTTAATTTTTGTGTATGTTGAGAGTTGGGATCCAGTTTCATTCTATTGCATGTGGCTCTCTTAATTTTCCAAGTACCTTTTCGTGGAATAGGGTATCCTTTTCCCAGCTAGTTTTACTTCTTATTCTATTCCATTAATCTACGTGTCTACTTTTATGTCAGTATTATGCTGTTTTGGTTACCATAGCCCTATAGCATAATTTGAAGTCAAGTCAATGTGGTATCTCCAGATTTGCATTTTTTTCTTTTTGGCTTAAAATTGCTTTGAATATTTGGGCTTTTGATTCCATGTTAAATTTAAGATTGCTTTTTCTAATTCTGTGAAAAATACTATCAGTATTTTGATGGAAACAGCACTGAATCTGTATGCCACTTTAGGCAGCATGGACATTTTAACAATATGAATTTTCCAATCCATGAGCAAGGATTGTGGTGAATAATATTATTTCTTCCATCAGTGTTTTTGTATTTCTCCTTGTAGAGATCTTTCACCTCCTTGATTAAATATATTACTAGGTTTCTTTTTTTTTTTTTTTGCAGCTATTATAAATAGTAATGAGTTCTTTTTTTTTGAGACAGAGTCTCATTATGTCACCCTTGGTAGAGTGCAGTGGCATCACAGCTTACAGCAACCTCAAACTCTTGGGCTTAAGTGATTCTCTTGCCTTAGCCTCCCAGGTAATGAGTTCTTAATTTAATTCTCAGCTTCAGTGGGGTTTACTGGTATACAGAAATTCTAGTGTTTGGTATACCTTTGTATCCTGAAACTTTACTGAATTTATTTTTCAATTCTAGGAGTCTTTTGGATTTTCTAGACACAAGATCACCTTTTGTTTTCCAGTTTGGATGCCCTTTCTTTCTCTTGCCTGATTGGTGTGGCTAGGACTTCTAGCATTACCTCCATTGAACAGAAGTGGTAAAGATAGAATTCTTGTCCTAATTCTTAAGGGGAATGCTTTCAACTTTATCCCACTCAGGATGATGTTAGCTGTTTGAGTTATGTTCCTTCTATCCGGAGTTTTCTTAAGGGTTTTTGTCATGGGCTCGGCGCCTATAGCTCAACTGGCTAAGGCGCCAGCCACGTACACCTAAGGTGGCGGGTTCGAATCCCCAGCCTGGACCCGCCAAACAACAATGACGGCTGCAACCAAAAAAATAGCCGGGCGTTGTGGCGGGC
>CAUYTI010105362.1:0-15498 GCA_963575145.1 Galago senegalensis | reverse complement strand
TTTGAACCTGCCAGCTCAGGTGTATGTGGCTGGTGCCAAGCCTCAGCTAATGTTTTTTTATTTTGGTAGAGAAAGGGATCAAATGATCCTCCCACCTTGGCCTCCTAGAGTGCTAAGATTACAGGCATGAGCCACTGTGTCCAGCCACATTTTTTTTTTTTTTTGAGACAGAGTGTCACTGTCTTGCCCTTGGGTGGCATCACAGCTCACAGCAACCTCAAACTCTTGGGGTTAAGTGATTCTCTTGCCTCAGCCTCCCAAGTAGCTGGGACTATAGGCACCCGCCACAACATTCAACTATTTTTTTGGTTTGAGTTGTCATTGTTGTTTAGCAGGCCCCAGGCCGGGCTCAAACCCCTAGCCTCAATGTATGTGGCTGGTGCCCTAGTCACTGAGCTATGGGTGCTGAGCCCCAGCCACAATTTTTTTTAGTATAAGTTTCTTTTTGCCCAATGTTATAGTAATATTTTTTCTTAATTTAAAAATGGTCTTTCTAAATAGTTCTATGATGTCTGGAATTTGTATTTGTTGAGTATAAGGCAGAGTTGGCTGTTTTTCCCCCTAAACGAATAGTCTGTTGTTTCACCATCATTTATTGAACATAGTAGTAAATGATGTTACAACTGTATCATATCACTGCTCTATTTCTAGAACTTGTTCTCTTTCATTGATCTTTTGATGTTCCTATACCAATGAACAATTTCATTTCATTTTAAAAGACCATTTATTTATAGTTGGTTATGCTGTTCCCCCTCATTGTTTTCCCTTTGCAAAATGTTCTTGGCATTTTTGTGTGTTTAGTTCACATGAATTTTAGAATCAGTATGTCGGGTTACACAGAAACATCTTGTTGAGATTTTTTTTTTAATTGCCTTGAATTTAATTTGGTGGAAAGAATCAATATCTTTGTAATACTGGGTGCTTTCAGCCAGACATAGTAATTTATGTAGTCAGGTCTTTTATTTTCTCCTGTAAAGTTTTCTAGTTTTCCTCATGTTGCCTGTGTTGAATTAGTAGTGAAAAGAATGGGTTCCAGTGTTATGCCATTTAGATTCAGTTCCTGCTAAGCCACAGTGACCTTGGTATTAATAAAAAAACCTTGTTTTGTGCTTTAGTTTCCTCATCTACAAAATAGGAATAATAGCTCCTTAGGGTTATTGTGAGGATTAACTGGGTTAAGACATGTAAGATAATGCATTTAAAATAGGAGCTGTTGTTATTAAGTGCATATTTGTTTTATAGTCTCTATTGCTTTTGTGAATAAGATTTCAAAACTCTCAATTATTATTTTTTGAGACAGAGCTTCACTATGTCACCCTTAGTAGCAACCTCAAACTCTTGGGCTTAAGTGATTCTTTTGCCTCAGCTTCCCAAGTAGCTGGGACCACAGGCACCCACCACAACGCCTAGCTATTTTTTGGTTGTAGTTGTCACTGTTGTCTGGCAGGCCCAGGCTGGATTTGAACCCGCCAATTCTGGTGTGTGTGGCTGGCACCCAACTGCTGAGCTACAGACGCTGAGCCTTATTTTTAATTTTAATTTTTTTGAGACAGAGTGTCACTCTGTTGCCCTGGGTAGAGTACTATGGTATCATAAGTCACAGCAATCTCAAATTCCTGGGCTTAAGCCATCCTCTTGTCTCAGCCTCCTGAATAGCTAGGACTACAGACATCCATTAGAATGCTGTGCTAGTTTTCTGTTTTGTTTTTGTTTTTTCTATTTTTAGTAGAGACAGGGGTCTCACTCTTGCTTGGGCTGGTGTTGAACTCCTGAGCTCAGATGATCCACCTGCCTTGCCCCCTAGAGTACCTGGATTATAGGAGTGAGCCACTGTACATGGCCTAAAAATCCTGTATGAATTAGTTACCTTCCATGTACAGGAAAGCTACTGATTTTGTCATGGTTCTTGATTTTCTTTTTGTTTGAGACAGAGTCTCACTTTGTCACCCTTGGTAGAGTGCTTTGGTGTCACAGCTCACAGCAACCTCCAACTCTGGGGCTTAAGCGATTCTCTTGCCTCAGCCTCCCAAGTAGCTGGGACTACAGGTGCCCACCACAATGCCCAGCTGTTTTTTGTTGCAATTCTCATTGCTGTTTTTTTTTTTTTTGAGACAGAGCCTCAAGCTGTCCCCCTTGGGTAGAGTGCGGTGGCATTACAGCTCACAGCAACCTCCAACTCCTGGGCTCCAGCGAGTCTCTTGCCTCCGCCTCCCAAGTAGCTGGGACCACAGGCGCCCGCCACAATGCCCGGCTATTTTTTGGTTGCAGCCGTCATTGTTGTTTGGCGGGTCCGGGCTGGGGACTCGAACCCGCCACCTTAGGTGTACGTGGCTGACGCCTTAGCCGGTTGAGCTATAGGCGCCGAGCCTAGGGTTCAATTATTTTAACCTAGCCCTCCTATTGGCTTTATCCTCAGACCAGTTAACCACATGATTTATGAAAGGGCCAAGGCAATTGTAGGCATCTTGGTCAGATAGAACATGGTCTAGAGGCAAAGAACAAAAAAGAAAGAAAAATAGAGCTTTCTCTTCAGTTAACAGGCTGGGGATCTGTTAGCATGGAAATACAGGGAATGGATGCCATAGAGGAGAAAGCATGTGACTGTATAAATACAATACTAGAGGAATACACAATCTATACTGGTGGCACCATAAAATAGTACTCCACTCTCCTCAGCTGTAAGGAATGGATAGAGGCTTGGTAGATTTTTGAGGAAGAAATTAAGGCAGTCTGGGACATGTTGAGTTTGAAGTACTTACAGTGAGACCTCAAATGGGGAAATCAATAGACAGTTGGATGTACTCGTATACTGGTGTAAGGCTGAGAAGAGAAGTCTGGATAGAGGAAAAAGATAGGATATAGGTGGTGGTAAAGCCTTTTAGGACAAATGAGCTAATCCAGAATAAGAACAGACTAAGACTAAGAATGAGACCCTGAGGAATTTTGACATTTGAGCATGGGTGAAATATAGAGTTGCTGGCAGAGACAGAAAATGAAAATCTTTTTGTGTCATCTCTGTGTAGAATGGGTGTAAGCCAACCTGACATGACATTTTGTGATATTCATACATATAATTTGGGAAAAGGACTGCCTGAGAACTTTTTTTTAATGGGGTCTCAGTCTATCATGCAGGCTGGAGTACAATGACATGATCATAGCTCACAGCAGCTTCCACCCTTGGGCTCAAGCAAACCTCCCTCTTCAGCCTCCTAAGTAGCTAGGTGCATGCTACCATATATGGCTATTTTTTTTATTTTTTTATTTTTTTAGAAATGGGTTTTCTGCTTAGCACCCGTAGCACAGTGGTTACGGCACCAGCCACATACACCAAGGATGGCGGGTTCAAACCCAGCCCCAGGCCAGCTAGAAAACAATTATAGATGCAACAAAAAATAGCTGGGCATTGTGGTGGCCACCTATAGTACCAGGTACTTGGGAGGCTGAGGCAAAAGAATCACTTAAGCCCACAAGTTAGAGGTTGCTGTGAACTGTGATGCCACTGCATTCTACCAAGGGCAACATAATGAGACTATCTCAAAAAAAAAAAATAAAGAAAGAAAAGAAATGGGGTTTCACTTTATTGCTGAGCTTGGTATCAAACTACAAACTCCTGACCTCAAGCAGTCCTCCTGCCTTGGCCTTCCAAAGTACTGGGATTACAGACATGAATTATGGCTCCTGACCCTAGGAAACTTTTTTTTTTTTTTTTTTGGTGAGATAAGAGTTTCACTCTGTCACCCTCTCTAGAGTGCTGTGCTTTCATAGCTCACAACAATCTCAAACTCTTGGGCTCAAGTAATCTTCTTGCCTCAGCCTCCTGAGTAGCTGGGACTACAGGTGCCCACCATAACGTCTGGCTATTTTTTAGAGACAGGGTCTCTCTCTTGCTCAGGCTGGTCTCGAACTCCCAAGCTTATGCAATCCACCCACCTCAACCTTCCAGAGTGCTAGGATTACAGGCATTAGCCACTATGCCCAGCCTAGGAAACTTTTATTATCCATTATTTATTTGTCCAGTAGCGGGTACCCCTCCCCAAGAAACTGAATGAGAGTTTGGTTTGAAGTATGGCTGGGTCTGAACAGTCCACCACCCAAAGTAGAATTAGAGCATTAACATTTCTAAAATGAGTCTCTCTTTCTTTACAGGAGTGGTCACACATTACTTGCCTTCTGGTTTTCCCGCCAAGAGGGAAAACTAAACCGACAGCAGACTATTGAACTGGGACATCACATCCTCAAAGCACACATTTTTAAGGTAATTAGAGAAGATGGAGCCTTTTTTCCTTATCTCTGACAGACTTTTCCTTCACACTGTCTGTATGAAACTAGTGGTTTTCTTCAGAGTAGTTCCTGCTTTCTGAAATTATTTTGCTGCGGAGTTGGTCCATCTCCTAAAATGTATGGCCTGTTCTTCCTAGGCTTTTAGAAAGAGAACTTCGTCGGCCATCTCCCAATTTAGCAGATTACTAAGCTTTCCAGGAAATGCATGTGTATAATCATTTAGGTAAGGCGTGTAATATACACATACACATGTGTGCTTTGTATATGACCTATTATCTCCTGAGGATAATCATGTTGTAGCATTAAAAAATCACTGAGAGCAATTACTCTTTCAATCTTTTATGATTGTTTTCATGAAAACTTTAATATGCCTAGTGCTATGATTTTCAAATTATCTGGAACCAAAAATAAACTTCCTTGAAGGTACATCCTGTACTCTCTCCAAATATAATTTAATCCCAGTTCTTCTCCCAGTAGTTTCAAAACTTTTAAGAACCCTGTAGCATCAGCTTCCCTCTCTCAACATTCCTAAGGCTGAAGAGGAGGAACAAAAGAAGGGCACATGATTAATCATGTATGTATTCATTTGTTTATTTCAACATTTACTGAGGCATGGACATTGTATTAGGTACCAAGAATACAAAAACAAAAAAGATATAATCCCTAATCTCAAGGGATTTATAGTCCAGATAGTAGTTTGGGGTTAACACACCAAATTAGAGGGGGAAGTTTATTGTTCTGAGTTTTCTAGCCTACAGTTTGTTACTGTTTTTGATAGTTTTGGTCCTTATAATCTCTTCAGCATTCTTTTCCTGCCTCAGAATTAAGAAAATACAGATACCTTAAACCATTTTCTCTGAGTCAGACTTTCCCCAAGGAATTCCGTTAAAGATAAAACAATTCTCTTGAGAGAGAAAGATGGCATTAAGGGCAACTCCAAGAGCCTAGCCCTAGGAAATTCTTCTCCACAGATAAGCACACACCCAGCAAAGCCTGTTATCAGATGAATTAAGTAAAACTCACAGTGACAGGTCCTTCATTTGAATCATATCTGTCTTGTCTAACAAATCGCTGTAACCAAAAATGACCTTACTTAGAGTAGAGCTTAGATTACAGACAAGGTATCTCATTCTAGTTTCAAGCAGACTGAAAAGTACCTACTATTCCCATAAATTATCAAAGTACTTAAGTACCTATCTTTTAACAGCACCATCTGCCTAGAATCAGATGCAAAGACGAACCCTTCGATGCCTGCCTTTGCTGCACCATAAAATAAACACCACATTTACAGAGAAAGAACATGAAGCTTCATTTGACCAAGTGGGACTTTATCTCATACATGGAGACCTACATTTAAACTATGCACTCCTGCCTTAGCACAGTTTTTTTATCTTATGTTGATGCAGACAACATGGTCGCCTGAGATAAGACTGGCTCCATATGTAAATCAGTCCATAAATACTCTGTTGTACTGATTGCAGTGATGACGTGACTATAGGCTGAAAAATGAAAACTTGGACTCTGGTTTTTCTGGTGCAGCAGTTTACAGGGTCCTTCGAATGCACTG
This sequence comes from Galago senegalensis, assembly GCA_963575145.1. Lineage (NCBI taxonomy): Eukaryota > Metazoa > Chordata > Mammalia > Primates > Galagidae > Galago > Galago senegalensis. The sequence goes on along the minus strand of CAUYTI010105362.1, from coordinate 9,650 downwards.
CTCTGTCTGATAGACTTGCTTCTCCCAGGCTCAGGCTGGTCAAATTCTTAGTTCTCATCAGATGAGGGTCATGAAAAGACAAAAGACAGACTTTATGGTTATAACCAGTTGCATTTAGAACTTCTGATTAGCAGTGACATACACTCTAATTCATATTTCTTTCCAGTTAATTTTAAATTTCCCTTGCTTTTGCTCATGAAAAGTTTCATATGATATCATTGATCACTTTTGAAATATGTAAAGATTGAGGATCTGTAACTCTGGATTTGTCTGGCTATGGACCCCTTTTCTTTTTGTTTTGTTTACTGAGTAGAATATATACCATAAAAGGGTAGATGTACATGTCAATGATTTTTAATATATTCATAGAGTTATGAACTACCACACTCCCAGTACTGTTACTGACAGTTCAGCACTTGTCCCTTAGGCCCCATTAGATAAATGAGAACAAGTGGTTTGAGGAGAAATAAAGAGAAGTTTATTAATTTGCCAGTAAGTAAAGATGTTGAGAGACTCCTATCTTAAAGGACCAACAACCTGCCTTTGAGCAGAAATACAAAGTGAGGGGAGGTTTTCAGCTTCAGGCTATTGCTTATAGTTGATAGTTGTGATTCATTGGGGTCTTCTGCTAAGATAATCTCCTGACCTCTGAGGACAATTCCCTTGAGCCATCTCTTGTGATACAAAGAACAAAGGATGCCCTCTGCACTTTCTAATCACTTGAAAAAATCCTGAGGCAAGGATTTTTTTGAGACAGAGTCTTAATGTGTTACCCTCTGTAGAGTACTATAGCGTCACAGCTCACAGCAACCTCAAACTCCTGGGCTTAAGGGATTCTCTTGCCTCAGCCTCCTAAGTAGCTGGGACTACAAATGCCTGCCACAATGCCCGGCTATTTTTTTGTGGTAATTGCCATTGTTGTTTAGCAGGCCCAGGTCAGGTTCAAACCTGCAGACCCCAATGTATGTGGCCGGTGCCCTGACCACTGAGCTTTGAGCACCAAACCTTTACTCTTATTTCAATCTTGATAGATTTGATTTTTTAGACATTTCTTATGCATGGAATCACATAATATGTAGTTGTCTGTGTCTGGCCTTTTTTACTTGGCATAATGTTTTAGCATATATCAGTACTTTATTCCTTTTTAAAAGTACTAAATGATTTTGCGATATATCACATTTGTTTACTCACAGGGACATTTGAGTCAGTTTCACTTTTAGGCTGTTAGGAATGATACTACTATAAATATTAGCATATAGATTTTTCCTTTAGCTTTTTAATAAAATTAGCCACTTTAAAGTGAAAACTCAGTGACATTTGGTACGTTTACAGTTTTAGTGTATAGATTTGTAGGTGGACACGTTTGTCAGTTCTCTTGAGTTTATACCTAGAAGTAGAATTACAAGAGAACCTCGGTAAGTTTACCAACCAAGGGACTATAACAAACCTGTCAACGTATGGAGGTGGTCAACATAAGAAAGTAGGCCTGCTGTATTGATACGTACAGGTGGTGTGTGTCTGGTCTGTGAAATTAGGTCCACTTAAAGAAGTGGTCAATGTAGTAAGTTGGTCAACGATGGAGATTCTACTGTAACAGGTCACATAATAACCTTATGTGTAACATTGTGAGGAATTGCCAATCTGCTTTCCAAAGTGGCTGCACCATTTTACGGTCACACCAGCAATTAAGAGGGTTCCATTTCTTCACACCTTTACCAACACTTGTTAGACATTATCTTTTTTTATTTTAGCGTTTTAGTGGATGTGAAGTGGTATCTCATTGTGATCTTGATTTTCATTTCCCTAAGGACCTATGTTGTTGACCGCTTAACAATTCTTTTATAATCCTCTAATTGCCATTTAGATTTTCTGTTTCTTTTAAATCTAGGAAAAGAAAACAGATATTTCTGAATTGTGGCCAGAGATATTTCAATCTAGTTTGTAATGCAGGTGTTTTCATTGGATTGAATCTAGGACTGGAAGGACTTTAGAGTGTTCTTACAATTAGCTTTCTAAATACCACCCTTTAAAATGTTTCTGTAACATTTCTTACCAGAACAGAACTATGTGGGCCATTATAAAGGTTGTGAGATACACAAAAATCAAGAAACCTCTAAAATATGCATGGATGGAAATAAATGGAGCCCGCCCAGCTGTCAACTGTGTTTCTTAGAAGTGAAATAATGAACCATAACACAGTCTGTCTCAAAACTTTTGTAGTGACTTACATGGGTTAAAGGAAATACCTTGTGTTATCATTCAAAAGGCATAGGTTTAAATGCAAAAGATCTACCACTTAACTTACTAGTCTCAGTTTCCATCTGTAAAATGGTAAGAATAACTCAGAATTGTTATTAGGATCATAGATACGAAGTATGCAAAAAGTGCATTACAAAACACAAAGTACTAGACACATATCTAACATAAGGTTTTATGATTAAAATTATTACTAATAATCTCTTTCCTAAAACTATGACTTAATAATGAGCATAAATTGCAGATAGTCCTATAACCCTCATCGCTTTCAGGGGTTACCTAGCATCCTCTACAGTGGTTGGCAAACTTTAAACATAAAGAGCCACTTAACTCTGCTGTTGTAGCTGGAAAGCAGCCAGAGACATTACAGAAATGAATGAATATGTATTCTAATAAAACTTCATTTACAAAAACAGGTAGAAGGCTAGGTTTGGCAGCAGTCCATAGTTTGCCAAACTCTCAATAAAAAGTACTGTTCCCTTTGTCTACCAGTATCCTTTTACTATAACCGATATGGCCATATGGAGTACTCAGATAATAAAGCTGGTAATAAGTTTTAAATAACCTGCTTTAAAGAAGCTTATTGGATAAGCCTCCGAGGTTAGTTTTTGCCATGATTTTAAGATACCTGAGCCATAGCTAAAAATCCCTAAGATGAGACTGCTTTTGTTTTTTCATGCTTTCCCTGTTTTCTTGAAATGTTCAGAAATACTGAGCAGTCTTATTAAATGGGCTGAGAAATAGTATTGCAAATGTAGATTCTAAAGAAATTAACATTTATCAATGACAAAAAGAGATCCCTTCTTACCTGAGGAATAGTTACAGATACTGAAGAGGCAGTTATTCAAATTATTTGAACACAAAATTCTCTTTAAGAAACCATCAGCTTAGAATTAATTATGGGTTATTTTTGGCTACATCCTGGCTGGTAATCTGCCTGTCACCTTTGCTAACTTTAAACTAAAACTCTCCTCCCATACTTCACAGGGACAAAGAATCAATCCCACCAACTAGACGAAACCAAAAGTCCATAGTACAAATAAAGCTAATATTTCAGATCCTAGCCTTTGGCTCTGTAGCTCAAGCTTACTTCTTGCTTATTTACTTCGACCTCAGTGGAGTTCTCAATGCTGCTTTGTCGCATCCATTTACTGGACCATTTAATAGAAATTCATTTACCAAAATCTATTCTTAATTAGCTCCTATTTCCATTTCTTTTTCTTCTAACTCTAAACCACATCAACTAATTCAACAAACAGCCTAATTTATAAGTCACTAAAAAATAGCAGAAGTATCTGATTTTCCGTATTTTCCTCTTTGCACTGATAAATCAGTCTATCCATCAATCAATTCTTAACTCCTTTTTTCTTGTTTTAGAGGAAATATTCCTATTCCTCTCTTGTAAAATTATATTACTAAATATTTCAAACATATAGGATAGCACAGATAATTAAGTATAATAAAAATTACCTACCAGATTTAATAAATGTCAAGATTTCTTAATGTTTGCCTCAAATCATTTTCTTTATTTTTGAGCTATAACAAATACAATAAGAATCCCTTTGATGTTCCTCTTTTACCCTACTTCTCTCCCTCCCCTAGATCCTATCCTAAATGTGTCAAGATTTAGCACATATGTTCTTCTGATCCATATTTTGTACTTTTCAAACATAGTTATGTATACATAAGCAGTGTATAGAATATTTTATGTTCTTTTTAACACTGTTCATTTAATTCTGTAACTTTTTTTTCACTTCATATTACATCTTTGCAATTTCTCTATAGATTTAGGTCAGTGATTTTCAACTCTGGCTATATATTGAATTCTCCTGGATAGTTTTTTTTTTCTTTTTTTATATACACACACATTCATCGGCTTTCTTCCAGAGATTATGAGTCATTGTCCTAGAGCAAAACCTAAGATTTTATAAAAATAGATCTTATTTCTTAGAGTCATTTTAGGTTTATATAAAAACTGAACAGAAAGTACAGAATTCCCACATACTCACTATTAACCACAGCTTCCTCTATTATTAACATCTTGTACTAATGTAGTACATGTTATAACTGCGAACCAATATTGATACATTATTGTTAACTGAAGTCCATAATTGACATTAGGATTCACTTTTTTGTGTTACACAATTCTCTGGATTTTGCCAAATATCATGTATCTACCACTAAAGTATCATACAGAATAATTTTATTGTCCTAAAATTCCTTTTTCCTCCACCTTTTCACTCCTCTCCTCCTTACTCTGCCTGTTAACTTCTGATCTTTTTACTGTTTCTTTAAGTTTTGCCTTTCCTGGAATGTCATAGAGTTGAGATCATATGGTGTGTATCCTTTCCAGACGGGCTTCTTTCACTTAGGAATATGCAATAACATTCACATACAGGTTTTTATGTGGACATAAGTTTTCAAGTCATTTGAGTAAATACCTAGGAGTACTATTACCAGATTGTATGCTAAGACTATGTTTAGCCAAACTGTCTTCCAAAGTGACTGTGCTATTTCAATTCCCTCCAGCCAGGACTGACACTAGTATTTTTTAAAAGCTCCCCAGGTAATTCTAATATGTAGTCCAGCAAGTTGAAAATCACTATTCTACATTATTCATTTGGAGATGGCAGTATATCAATCAAGCAGGGTAGTTTAGAGATCATGCTCCAAAGGCAGACTATAAAGGTTCAAATCCTGCCTCTCCTACTTCCTAACTTTGTGACTGAGCAACTTATTTAACCTTACTAATCTTAAAAATGGGAATAATATAAGCACTTAACTCATGTGATGGTCACAAGGATTTAATTTATTATATAATGCTCAGAAGAAAGACTGGGATATCTAAGGGCTACAAATATGTTACCTACATAAATATACTAACTTTAGGCTAAGGGTTATCTCTAGGGAGGGCAGAGAATGGAGAGATAGCAGAAAGTAGAAAGGAAGCTTCTATAATTTTTAGATTTTTTTCTTAACAATAAAAAATATGAAGACATTTGTATGAAAATAAATGGAAATAACCTAAATATTCAATGGTAAGGTAGGCTTAAATTAAGTATGATGCAGTCACATAGTAGAATACTTCCTATTAAACTTGTCCATTGAGGTCTCAATTTTGGTTATTGTATTTTTTTTTTTAATTTAAGACAAAGTCTCAGTATGTTGCCCTAGGTAGGTGCTGTGGCATCCTAGCTCACAGCAACCTCAAAGTCTTGGGCTTAAGTGATTCTCTTGCCTCAGCCTCCCAAGTAACTGGGACCACAGGCACCTGCCACAATACCTAGCTATTTTTTGTTGCAGTTGTCATTGTTGTTTAGCAGGCCCAGGCTGAGTTCAAACCCACCACCGTCAGTATATATGTCTGGCGCCGCAACCACTAGGCTACAGGCACTGAGCCGGTTATTGTATTTGTATTTTTTTTCTCCTTTTTAAAATTTAGTTTCTGATAAAAGGGGGGATGGTTATTGTGTTTTTAATTTCTATAATTTCCCTTGATATTTTTCGTAGTTTTTCAGTTTTCTGTCAAAATTCTTAATTTTATCTTTTATATTCTTGAACATAAACATAGTATATTTCAAAGTATGTGTCTGATGACTCCAATTTATAGAGCCTTGTAGTTGATTTCTGCTGTTTAATAATATGTTCTGATTTTCATTGATATCTTGTTTCCTTGTGTGCCTGGTTATATTTTATTGTGCGCTAGTCTTTGCATTTAAAAATAATTTGAGGGCAGCGCCTGTAGCTCAAAGGAGTAGGGTGCTGGTCCCATATGCCAAAGGTGGCAGTTTCAAACCCAGCCCTGGCCAAAAACTGCAAAAATAAATAAATAAATAAATAAAATTTAAAAAAAAAACACTGAAAAAGATATTAAAAAATAATAATAATAATTTGAGGCTAGGGTGATATCTTCCTTCAGATATAATTTATGTTTGCTTAGCAGTTTAGAATGACCTCATTAAATGTTCAAGGATTAAGATACAGTAGATCACAAGGGACTTTAACAAACAAAGGCCAACATAACAGAGGTGCAGTGCAAGGAACTAGGCCTAATGTATGAATACATACATGAACTTTCTTATATAGCTTGTATTAGAAAAATATCATATGAAATTATACATAATCAAACCACAGTAAAATCATATCTATAGTATCATACAAAATGAGCATGTTTACTGTTTGTTCATGGTTTAATTATTCTTTCTGAAAAAAAGAGTCAATCTTGGTCTGTTTCTTTTTTTTTTTTTTTTATGTCACGCTCGGTAGAGTGCCATGGCCATCTCATCTCACAGCAACTTCCAACTCTTGGACTTAAGTGATTCTCTTGCCTCAGTCTCCCAAGTAGCTGGGTCTACAGTCTCCCACCACAATGCCCAGCTATTTTTTGTTGTTGCTGCAGTTGTCATTGTTGTTTAGCTGGCCCAGGCTGGGTTCGAACCTGCCAGCCTTGGTGGCTAGCACTGTAACCACTGGGCTACGGGCGTCGAGCCTGTTTCTTATTCTTATTACAAATGTAAATGTAAAATCATATATACAATGTCATACAAAATCAGTATGTTTACTGTTTGCTCATTCTTTCTGAAGAAAGAATCAATCTTGGTCTGTTTCTTCTTATTACAAACTTAAGTGGAGAGAATACTCTCAGTGCTGGCTACATCACTCAACATACCTGGGCATTTTTCCACAGCAAATGACCTCAGCTGCATTAACAGATGCCACCTTCTTTTATAGTCTTGAAGTTTCTCTGTCATCCTCATTTGCTTCTTCCAGTTCATCAGCTTCTTCATGCACTTTTATACTGGTCTTTACTTCAGTCAATATTGCTTGGAAATCCCTGGTGGTCTAGTGGATATATATATATATATAGATATAGATATAGATATATATATATCACTTTGTAAATTGCTTCTGGGTCAGGTTCATTACAGGTTGCCACCTCATCATCCAATGCAACACAATCTTCAAAATCTTCAAATTCTGCCATGGGAAATGGACTGTCTGATGGGACCAAAACATCATGCTCTTGGGTTGTGACAAGTCCAACTTTCTTAAAACACTTGTGTATCATTTCTGGCTGAACTTTATTCCAAGTAAAACTGATCCAGAGGGCAGCTTCCAAAGCATTAACTGATGCAGCAGGTGAAGTTGCTTCCACAGGTGGACCACAGGTTTGTGTTTCAGATGACGCACTGCAGGAGCTGGGCTCAGTAGTACATTTTAAATGTTTAGATCCTGCTCCTTGGTCAAGAGTTGGGTTTTGAGGTCCTGTTTGCAGGCAGAAATTTCAGTGTCAGTTCTGTGAGATGGTTCACTTGTGGGTGGCCAGGATAGTTGTCTACTGTCAGTAGAATACACTGCTGCTTTTTCTTCATTTCTTAGTTGATACTCCTTACCTGCTCCTCAAGCAGGACACCAGTCACCTATAGGCATTTGTTTGATCTCCAAGTGATGGGGAGGTCTTCAGGCTTCAGGTTCTTGAATGCACCTGGCTTTGCCAATTTACCAATCACCAGGGGCCTTTGGTTTCTCTCCAGTTGAGCTTGCACAAAGCAGAACTATGAAACATTCTTTGGAAAGTTTTCTGCTATTAGATTTGTCACTGCTCATGATGAGGCTTCTGTCAGTCATCACCTTGAAAAAGAGTCCTCACTCTTCAGCATTCAGGATGTCATTGAAGCCTCTGGAGAAGACCAGGAACTTTTTCATGAACTCTTCCACAACTTCTAATGGAACTTCAGGGATTCACCTCACAAGACTTTCTGGAGAGATCTACTCTCGTCATTTGTTTGAACCGGCTTAATGTAACTTCATGGAAGGAAGTTTTTCTCCTTTTTTGCTGTAGGTCTCTGCTTTCCTTATTTTATCTTTCCAAGTCCTCGTGTTTACGGTTTTAAATGTTGCTAACTGTGGTCTTGCTAACACCCAAATGTGTCACCATCTTTCTTTGGTTCCTGCTTTCCAGAAAATGTACAAGATCAACCTTTTTCTTCAGTGTCAGATCTTTGAATTCTTTCCTTTCAGCCATTATGCCTCAATTAACTATAAAATTCTTCAGTAATTGTAGGTTGTACCTATAATTTAGACCAGTCCTTCACATTGAAAAAAAATCTTCCACAACATGTGATAAACAGTAGGACATTAGGCCTAACCCAACATGTGGTAATAATAAAACATCAAAAAAAAGAACTTTTACTAAGGAAAAAATAATACAACTAAGGGGCAAAGCCGATACCATCTACCCCTTGGTGTAAAGTAGACTCAGTTGGTCAAGTTATAGAGGATACATTAATATCATGTGTCACAGTCCAGGTGGTCAAGGTACAGCCTACAAAGGTCGTCATTATATGTGCACATAGAGGTCAGTCTTTCACCGAGTACATGTAGTGCATGTCTAACCTATGAAAATTAGGTCAGCTTAAGGAAGTGGTCAATATGGGGAGGTAGTCAGCCAATTCAAAGCTCCGCTGCAGTCCCTGTGAGAGCCTACCTGGTTCTTGTTTACCTTTACTCCTAGAGTTAAATCATTTGTGGGAGGCAGAGTCCCGTACCAAAGCCAGAAAGTTTTCCAGGACACTCCCTTCTCCCTTGGTGAGCTAGGTGCTGTATTCTACCTCCTATCTCCCTAGCTATCAGTACTCCTACTTGACTGTACAGAATTGACAAATTCACCCAGGGGAAAGCAGCTTTAAACTGCTCTCCTGGGCTCTGTCCTATCTTAGGTCTCAGCCCAGTAATTCTTTTCTAACTTGTTTGTCTTCTCATATCTTCAAGGAGGATGTTTTTAAAATTTTTTACAGCTTTTCTTAGTTTTCCTTAGCAGAAATATTTGTTCAAATTCCCTAGATCTGGGCTCAGTGCCTGTAGTTCAGTGGCTAGGGTGCCAGCAACATACACCAGATTGGCGAGTTCAAATCCAGCCCAGGCCTGCCAAACAATGACAACCAAAAAACAGCCAGGCATTGGGGCAGGTACCTGTAGTCCCAACTACTTGAGAGGCTGAGACAAGAGAATCACTTAAGCCCAAGAGTTGGAGGTTGCTATGAGCTAGGATGCCCCAGCACACCACTGAGGGTGACATAGTGAGACTCTGTTTCAAAAAAAAGAAAAGAAAATACACAGTTGGCCACAAATTGAAAATAATTGAAGTTAGGTGATGGGTACATGGGAGGTGTGTTATACCATTCCTTTCTGCTTTTGAAAATAGGCTTAAAATTTTTCATAGTAAAACACTTTTAATAAAACAAAATTGTTTATATATACTGTGTATCTATATATTTGTATGTTTACAGAAATACTTTAAATGTGGCACAAAAATAGAGACATAGATCTATGGGATAGGACAGAGAATCTAGAGATGAACCCAGCCACATATCGTCATTTAATCTTTGATAAGC
>CAUYTI010105359.1:0-18241 GCA_963575145.1 Galago senegalensis | reverse complement strand
CCGGGCGTTGTGGCGGGCGCCTGTAGTCCCAGCTACTTGGGAGGCAGAGGCAGGAGACTCGCTTGAGCCCAGGAGTTGGAGGTTGCTGTGAGCCGTAATGCCATGGCACTCTACCCAGTGGGACAGCTTGAGGCTCTGTCTCAAAAAAAAAAAAAAAAAAAAATGCATGTTTAAGAAGAGAGGAATATTTTCCTTCTTTAAACATACTTCTGGTGACGAAACAGGTTGAGAGGGCCTCACATCTGAGATGAAAAATTCTTTCTTGCTACACAGTTGAGGTGAATTGACTCCAGGGGTTATGAAAGGGATTCTTAGGCATGTTGAAAAAGGGCAGGGTCAAAAAGGCTTGCAAAAGCTTCACTTGGTCAGTTAAGAGAGACACAATCTGCTTCCCCTCCCAGGTTGATAATCTACCAGGCTACAGAGTTAACTGTGAGGAAAAGACTCCAAGCTTTGTTTTCTCCAGAGTGAAGTAAGTGAACCACCTGGGGACTGAAGACAGGTTGTCTGAACTCAGGTGACCTTTACAGCAGGGGTCCTCAAACTTTTTAAACAGGGGGTCAGTTCACTGTCCTCAGACCATTGAGCCGGACTGTGGGCGCTGGGACAAGTCGGCTGCTAAGCAGGACAGACAGTGGCGGCAAAAACACCAGGCTGGCCGCATAAATGTCCTTGGTGGGCCGCATGTGGTCCATGGGCTGTAGTTTGAGGACGCCTGCTTTAGAGTCTTGAGTTCACACCTAAAGGTTAGGGCCGAAGATGGTGAAGGAACCCAGGGGTCTCCCCACCTCATCAAGAAGACAGGAACCAGCCTCTTAATAGCTCCAGTATCAAGCATGAATAATCCCTCCCCCACCTCCCTCAACCTGGTATTTCATTTCTTAGACTTAAATCAGAAAGAGCTGTATTAGCCTGTTGTGGTGACCCATGCCTGTAATCCTAACACTCTGGGAAGCCGAAGAGGGGGGATTCCTTGAGGTCAGGAGGTTGAGATAGCCTGAGCAAGAACAAGACCTTGTCTCTACTAAGCACAGAAAAATCAGCAGGTATGGTGGCACATACCTGTAATCTCAGCCTATTTGGGAGGCTGAGACAGGAGGACTGCTTGAGTCCAGGAGTTTGAGATTGCAGTGAGCTACAATGATGCCACTGCACTCTATGTTGGGCAACAGATCAAGAATTTGTCTAATAAAAAAAAAAAAGAGCTGTCTTCCAAAATAATAAGGAAGAGGTGATCAACGACATTCCATTCTAAAGCCTCTCTAGGGCCAACCAGAATCTCAGGAGTTTGTAGAAAAAAAGCAGTAGCCTAGGAGCTGTGCTAGGTCACAAATGCCTGAGGAAGGCTACATCCGATTGGAGCTTACCCTTTAAGCCATTTCTGCTCTGATTAGAAGGAACATGGGCAGCTCTCAGGACATACCCAAGGCACTGGCTCTTTGGGGACATTCCTGGGTATAAAGAGCCCATCTCCCCCCTCCTCCAGCTCCTATTAATCTTTCCAGAACCTCCTCAGTGCCACAGAACTTTACTGAACGCTAGATGCCTCATATTGTGTACAACCCTAGGCATACAAAGGGAGGGCACCTCTGGTCTCACCTGTCCAAGCAGATCCTCAGGGCCCTAGGCAACATGCCGCCCAGCTGATGGTTCCTTCATGGTCACCAAAATATGCTGTTGGACCAAGGAGTCTGTCTGCTTGTCATGGAAATCAATTAATGGAGAAGTGGATGAAATATCAACAGTTTTAATTTTTTTTTTTTTTTTGAGACAGTCTCACTTAGTCACCCTGGGTAGAATGCTGTAGTGTCATAGCTCACAGCAACCTCAAACTCTTGGGCTTAAGTGATTCTCTTGCCTCAGCCTCCCAAGTAGCTGGGACTACAGGTGCCCAGCACAACACCTGACGATTTTTTTTTTCTTGTTGTTGCAGTTGTCTTTGTTGCTTTAGCAAGCCCAGGCTGGGTTTGAACCTGCCAGCCTGGTGTATGTGGCCGGCGCCCTTACCCACTGAGCTACAGGCACTGTCCAATAGTTTTGCTTTTACTTATAGAAAAGCTAGCAATTCTGGAAAACAGTGAGGATATCTTTTTAAAGAGCTATTCTGTCTTTTGGGGATTTTTTGTTATTTTTAATTTTCATAGTAAAAGTAAACATTAGTAATGTTATTATTTATTATAATATATATTAAATAGATTTTCTATAGGTTATAAGGTTATATAATATCTCCTTATTTTATTTTATTTTTTGAGACAGAGTCTCACTATGTTGCCTTGGGTAGAGTGCTGTGGCATCACAGCTCACAGCAACATCAAACTCTTGGGCTTAAGCGATTCTCTTGCTTTAGCCTCTCAAGTAGCACAGACTACGGGTGCCCACCACAATGCCCAGCTATTTTCTGTTGTAGTTGTCATTGTTGCTTAGCTGGCCTGGGTGGGGCTTGAGCTCATTAGCCTCAGTGTATGTGGCTGGCACCATAACCACTATGCTACAGGCACTGAGCCTATATCTCCTTATTTTAAAATGGTTATTTCTTTAACATAATTCTTACTTTATAGTTAGTCATTATTTTACTAAGTGCGTTATTAAGTATACTTCGTATATTTTGTTTCTGAGACAGAGCCTCCCTTTGTCACCCTGAGTAGAGTGCCATAGCGTCATAGCTCACAGCAACTTCAAACTCTTGGGCTTAAGAGATCCTCTTGCCTCAGAGCCTACCACAATGCCCAGCTATTTTTAAAGACTGGGTTTCCCTCTTGCTCAGGCTGGTTTCAAACTCCAGAGCTCAAGCAATCCACCCACCTCAGCCTCCCTAGAGCACTGGGATTAAAGGTATGAGCCATTGCTCCCTATTCCTTGTATACTGGGTCTTTGGCACTATGGTCTTCAGAGTGTTCAGTGTTTTTAAATTTATCTATAATAGAAGGCCTTTTAGGAGGATAAGTAACTCCAGATAGTAAGTAGCACATGGGTTCATTTGGCCCTGCCAGGGCCGGTCCAGTAGTATGTAATGGTTATTTAGGGTAACAGTGGATGGCATCACCTGGAGGTCAGGAGCTCAAGATCAGCCTGTCTCTACTAAAAATAGAAAAAGTAGGTGGGCATTGAGGCAGCACCCAGAGTGCCCTACTTGGGAGGCTGAGGGAGGAGGATTACTTGAGCCCAGGAGTTTAAGGTTGCTGTGAGCTAGGCTGATGCCACAGCACTCTAGCCTGGGCAACTCAGTGAGACATTCTGTCTTAAAAAAAAAAAAACCAAAAAAACTTCCCACTCACTTAAGTCCCATGAACCCATTAACCCTACTATTTAGTCGTTCACTCCTCAAAAGTCCCAAGTGTACCCATCTCTTATCTCTGTCATAAACTCCCAACCCTCCTTGTCCAGCGACTTCCCATAAGGCCTGTCCAACCCGTCCCATTTTAACCCCAAACATTCTTCGTCCTTGGAGATCCCCTCTAGGCCTTCGCAAACGCTCCCAGTCAGCCAACGGCCCCACCCTGCCCCCGCCGCCCCAGCCCGTTTCCCTGCGCCGCCTGCATCTCTGCTCGAGTCGGCTCGGCCCTGGCCTAGCCCGCGGGCAATACCTGGCCTGCGCTTCGTCCAGGCTCTGGTTAGTGATGGCCATAATTTGTTGCAGGACGTCGCTCGTGTCGGTACCCGGCGGGCAGCGCGGGGCGGAAGGGGGCGGCGCGGGGAGCGGCGGGACATCCATCAGCGGCGGTACCAGGCGGGCGCTGAGGAGTAGCCCCCGGACCTGGAGCACCCGGTGAGGGGGGCTCCTCAGCCAACGGCCGCCGTCTCAGATCCGCACTCGCGCCAGCTCACGCGCCTGGGCCCTGCCCCCCGCCGCCAGTCAACCGCCGTCGTGCACCACCCATAGTCACACCCCTTCGGCGCTGTTAGCCAACCGGAGCCGCGCACTGTCCTCAGGACACGCCCCGAACAGCCCCTCAATGGCCCAGAACTCGGTTGGGGGTTGCCAAGGCAACAGCGCTTCTCCAGTCCACAGTCCCGTAGCGTGTGGATAAGCAATACCAGCACTTCTGCGCTTCAGGGGCCCTCGCCTCCCACCCATCTCTCCCTTCGCACGCCCGTCCTTCGGCATTTCTCACATCTCCTCCGAGTCCCTGCTCCTCTTCAGGTCTCCCCCCACCCACTCATCAGAGCTCCCAGTCTTCCTCTAAGCCACTCCCTATAACTAGGCGTCCTCAAACTACAGCCCAGCCCGCGGGCCACATGCGGCCCACCTAGGACATTTATCCGGTCCGCCGGGTGTTTTTGCTGCCGCTGCTTAGTCGCTCACTCGTCCCGGAGCCGCAGTCCGGCCCTCCAAAGGTCTGAGGGACAGTGAACTGGCCCCCTGTTTAAAAAGTTTGAGAACTCCTGCCACACACAGACATACACACGCGCACGCACACACACAGCTCTCTCAAAGCACTCCCTCCATCATTCCCCATTCTTTTCCAGAAGCCCTCAGCCCCAGACCCCTGTTCAGTCCCCTAATGTTCCTCCCAGTCTCACCCTGTCAGGTGGGGCTGTGGGATCTTCCCCTGGAACCTTCCATGCCCCTTTGACCTGGCTGTGGGGTGCAGGTGTGCACAGTGATGGCAGGAAGGTGATCAGAAAGAACTGAGTGTTTTTCTCCACTGCTAAAATCAGTTCTAGTCACTATTCCACGTCCTGCTTAAGAGTGGACCTCACTTGTTTATCCATCCTCACACTCTACAGTGTTCCCTGCCTAGAAGCAGCTAGCCTGTGGCTACCAAATGAAGGAAGGATGTTTGCTGAGAGCACCCCAGTCAGAATCCTCCCTGGTCTTTGTTTCTAGCTGTTGGGACTCATGGCATTTAGAGAAGGAGCCTTATGCAAGACAAAAGGAACAGACTGGACATGAATCCCTTCTCCAAAGTCATGGTACCTCCCATAGCCTGTTTACTCTGAGGACAGATTGCAGATGCAGGCTCAGTAAAGGGTCCTCAGATTTGCTCAGAACTCTTCAGAACAGAGTCCATTTTCTTTCTGTTACTGCTGGAAAGGAAATTTAAACATCATCTGACGTGGGTGGATTTTTAGGTGTGGAGAGACTCTAAAGGGAACAGCAGGAACTGAAAATGAATGGCTTTGACAGCATGTATGAACCACAGGGGACACTCCTTGATGAAAGAAACCCCTTGCTTGGTCTCAATAACAGGAAGTAATAGAATGTATGGGTACTGCAAAAAGCTGTGTCCTGTACAAGGGTCAGCCTCTAGCACAGACGGGACCAGCCTGAAAAGTAGTGCACTTAAAAGAACTTGGCAGGAGACCAGGAGGGAGTAATCCTAGCACTCTGGGAGGCGGAGGTGGGTGGATTGCCTGAGCTCAGGAGTTCAAGACCAGCCTGAGCAAGAGCAAGACCTCGTCTCTAAAAATAGCCAGGTGTTGTGGCAGGCACCTATAGTCCCAGCTACTTGGGAGGCTAAGGCAAGAGAATTGCTTGAGCCCAAGAGTTTGAGGTTGCTGTGAGGTATGACATGATGGCACTCTACCAAGGGTGACAAAGTAAGATTCTGTCTCAAAAAAGAGAGAGAGAAAATAACTTGGCAGGGAGGCTATTGAAAGCTTCAGCAATCAGTAGACAAAAAATCTTGAAGCCACTTGGTGAAGAGAAGAAATTTACAAGAGGAAATGAGACAAAATCCCAAGAGACATGAGGGTGCAGGTTAGAATCTGGAGGATGCTGATGTAAGAGCAGCCAGCTTAGAGATGGCTTTTGGAGGCCATCAGGGGCCTCTACTTCATCGGAATTGGTTTGCTGCCTTGGCACCCAAAAGTGACTTGTCTCTCAGGCTCTGAGCTCTATGAAGGCAAGAACTGAATCTGTCATGGGTATGTGCCTAGGTAATCAATCACCTCTGGATATTTAGGCCCCAGGCCCTTGGAGCCATGCTACCCACTTGGTCCTTGGACCTAGCACATAGAGGAAGCAAGGGAGAGTTTTCCCAGAAGGAAACCTAGACCCATTTAATGTAGGAGGACCTAGATGTTTTTGGTTCTTCAGCAATGAATGCTTTAGTGGTTTAAAGCACTGGCATCTGATGAGAGATCTGGGTTCAAATACTAGCTGCTATTCAGCAAGTGAAACTGAAGTAGAAATATAGCCCTGTGTCCTTATTAGTGATTTGGGAGCAGAGAATCCAGGTCTTGGTCCACATTGCAGGCAGGGGCATCTGAGAGTGGCCTCATCATAGGTCTGACACATCTGAAGTTTTGGGGACTGTGGGATGAGACGGGGAAAGCCCAGCTGAGTTGCTAACCAACTCTGGGCTTTGTTGGAATCTAAAGCACTTTCCTCCTAGGGATTCTCTAATCCCTCAGTGTGTTTCTGTGCCCTTTTCAAGCTGTGTAACCATGGGCCCAGATTGAAACTTGTCTGAGCCACTCTGCTCACAGGAAAATAGGTATATCTGTGTGACAAGATGCAGGTGATGAATAAATAATGCACCTAAAGTGCTTATCAGTGTGCCAACTCTCAAGTTCTGCATCCTGCTATCTAGACCCCATGACCTATGGCTCCAAGTGTAAATATAGGTGATAGGGTAGGCAATGTGGTAGACGTGTCTGAGAATGTGACCTTTAATAATCTGGACTCAGAGAAGAAGGCAGGCAGGGGTGAGGGCACATATGGGCCAGAGACCCATAGCCTGGCACCTATGGGCCAGGCTCCAGAGAAAGAAGACAGACAGGCAGGTGGCAAGATGGAGACAGGGGACCAGAAGGAGGAGATGAACAACAAAGGAAAAAAGCAATAGATGCAAGACTCCACAAAGAAAGAGCAGCAGTTAGCCAAAGACTGAAGAAATAAGAGTGAAAACAGGGCCAAAGAAATGCCATGTTGAAGGATCTCTGATAGGCCTGAGCGAAGGAGGACAAGTCCAGGACACAGGGACAGACAGACTATCTGGATTTGTAACAAAAAATGCTTTGAAGACCTTGGTGAAAAGAAAAGTTTACTCCTTGTATTGTATCCTCCCTCTGGACCTCCCTCAATTCTGACAGGTACAGGCAAAGCCCCTGCAGGATGCAAGGGGCCACAAACCTTTCCAAGTTCAGTGCCCCTCAGTCTGTGTTGCTAAAGAATCACCTTTATTTTATTTTATTATGTTTTTTGAGATAGTGTCTCAAGGCATTGCCCTGCTAGAGTACCATGGCATCATAGCTCACAGCAACCTCCAACTCTTGGGCTCAAGCAATCCTCTTGTTTCACTTTTTCTATTTTTGTAGCGATGGGGTCTAGCTTTTGCTCAGTCTGTTATCAAACTCATGAGCTGAAGCAATCCACTTGCCTAGGCCTCCCAGAGTGCTAGGATTACAGGCGTGAGCCACCACACCCAGCCCAAGAATCACCTTTTAAAAGATGATGTGTCCACAGTATGTCCTTGTTATCCTGTCACACTGGGCAGCATGGTCTACAATAGCTTTCATCTCTCCTACTCTTAACACAGCATCACATTGGAGGAACCATTCAGTCCACAGGGTTTACCAGAGACATGCCATAAAAATAAAAAAAAAATCTGTGAATAAAACCCCAAACCTGAGATGACTAGAGAGCCAGATTCTTGTATCCCATCTGACTCTCCCAGGTACTTGGAGGTAACCCCAAAGCCCTGAGCCCTGGATAGATATAGCTGTGTGACTGGAGAGGACTGGTAGTAGTGTTGTGCCATTCCAGACCAGGGGTTTGCCTTTAAGTCTGTTCCACTGGTTGGGCTGAATCAGGGGCTGCAGATCTGGTGCTTGCTGCCTCCTGTTGAAGTCCAAGGTAGCTAAAGGGTAGAGTCCATCAAAGAGTGGCCATTTTCAGGAATCATGATGCGAGTGCTGGCACCTGTCTGGGTAGAAGATGGATAGCGGGCAGACTTGTGGGTGGACCGGCGGAGACACACACAGCAGAGGAGGCGGCGGAAAGTGCGGCGCATCTCAGCATCTCGGCATGAGTACACTGCAGCATTGACCAGTGAATTGGCCTCAGCCAACAGTAGGAAATACTTCTCTACAGCTAGGACATTGCAGGATTTGCAGCCAAGACCATCCAGGAGCAGCACCACCTGGCCTGGTGTCCAGCAGATCACAAAGGCTCCTGTGGGATGGAGGCTGACGTAAGAAGGGTGGAGTGTCAGGAGGCCCAGCGCCTATGGCTCTGAGCTCAGAGCTGGAGTGGTCTCCAGAGCTTGGGCAACAACTGTGTAGTCTGCTAAGAGGAGACACCTTTCCTAAATGGTACATAGTGGCCAGGACCCTGGACATTTCTACATGGAGATTTGTTCAATGAGAGAAAGGAGGTCACCACAGACTGGTTACCTGGTAAGGGGAAGAGGATCACTGGGAACAGCTGATCCTCATTCTGGAAGGGTGGATGTATCTTCATGGAGGAGGGTCTTGCCACCTCTCCCTTCTTCCCAGTTCATTGTACATCCAATCCTGCTAACACCTCTTAAGAGCTTCTCACAGAACTCAGAACAAAATCTGACTCCTGTCCAGGACCCCTGAGGCCTTGCTGACCTCTACTCCTCACCAGCCAACCTCTCCTCTTTGGAGGCCGTGGCATGGTCTTGCCTTAGAGATTGTCACCTTCTACTTCCTTTGCATGGAATGCTTTTCCTTTCCCCTAGCAATCAGGTCTCTGCTCGGATATTCCATTCTAGGAGAATATTCCTTACTCAAATCATCCCCTCCCATCACACTCTATCAGATCACTTGTTTTGTTCATTGTTTCCCAGGGTCTCTGGAGGGCTGGGGCAGGTCCCCACTCACCCAGAATGATGACAACAGTCTTGACCAGGCTGAGTGTGGTCTCGCGGTAGCGAGGGTGGCAGCTGACGTGGTCTGCCATGCGCTGCACGCGCCGCCGCACATAGAAGAAAATGCGGGTATACACGGCCACCATGAGTAGGAAGACAAGCAAGCTGGACAGTGCCCAGACAGCTAGGTAGGAGCGGCTGAGCAAGGGGGCCATGCGTGAACAGTGGTCCAAGGCACAGAGGCAATGCCAGGAATGGGCAGGCAGTAGCCCGAGGCCCAGTGCTGCCATCCACACGCCCACGATGAGCATGACCACACGGCCACGGGGCAAGCGGCTGTGCAGCTGCACAGCCATCACACTGCGGTGCCGCTCCACAGCAATGGCGAGCAGTGTGGCCACTGAAGCCGTGAGGCTTGTGTCCAGCAGGCCCTGTCGCACAAACCAGCCCTCAAGTGAGAGCCGTGCTGTGCGTGGACCTGTATGGAACATGAGGAAGAGGTAGGCCACGCCGGCAAAGAGGTCAGCTGCAGCCAGGTTGCCAAGCAGGTAGTAAATGGGCTGGTGGAAGCGACGGTTGGAGGCAATGGCTGCTATGACCAGCAGGTTGGTCAGCAGCACCAGCACACTGACAGTCAGTCCCAGGGCCACCACAACCACATCTTTGGGCCGCCAGTGAGAACTTAGCTCCTTGCCACTGTTGTTGTAGAAGAAGCCAATGGTCTCATTGTAGTAGCACTGGCCCATAGTGACCACCTGGGGGCACAGAGGGAGAGGTCAGTGAATGTGGCACTGGCGCTTGGAAAGACACAGGAGGGGGCAGCAGCCAGAGGGGAGAGTCACAACAGAAAGGGCAAGGGGTCTCAAATTATATGCCTTGGAGCAAAATGGACCAGGCTAATCTGGAAAAAGGAACCTTTGTGGGGTGGGGCCAGGGGAACAACTGTTCCTTACCTACTATAAAAGATCTTTATGAAAGCTGTCACTCAACACAATGCCTTGTTTTGTTTGTTAATAGAGAAGCGAAACAAAACCCATCTACAGACCAGTTTCAGCACTCCTGTCACCAGTTTGTGACCTGGTGGGGTTGGGGATTGAAGAGAGTTAGGGCAGGACAAAGGGGTGTGAGTCGTGAGACAAGATGACCTAGGGTCAATTTGGTGCCGGGGTCGGTGCAGGAAGCAGAGACTAGGCAGTATGTGTGCACAAGAGCCAGGTTACTTGCTTGGAACCCTCGGGCGGGGCCGGCGGAGCGGAGGCGTGAAGGCGACGGAGCCGCCTATGAGAGTGAGCAGAAAGGCGGCCCTAGAAGTTGGGCAGCAGGACTTGGGCGCCAGTGCTTTCTAAATGGGCGGGGCACCGGGTCGTCCTGGGTGAGACTGAGGACCCTGGCGAAATTCGGGACAAAGACAGTGGTCTGGGAGGCCGCTGCTGGCCGGGCCTCCAGGCATCCTCAAGCTGGGGAGGGGGTAGGAATAAGGGAACAGGGGGCGGCGCCCCAACCCGACTGGCACGTGCCGCACCCTCTTCTGGACCCGTGCCCACCCACCTCCCGTCCATGCTGGCCTCACCTGGGCCGCCCGTCACGCAGCAGAGGGGTCAGGCTTGCGGGGGGTCGGGGTGGGCCCGAGGCCCATGGCCTAGCAGCGAGGGATAAGGAGCGAACGGGTGCGCCCAGCGCGGGCTGCCGAGAGGGCGCGGGAGGCGGGGCTTTCCTCTTCGCGTCCCGCCCCTAGCCCCAACCATCGCGCCCCGCCCCCACCACCTGGGGAGCCCCGCCCCGCTCCCGCCACCTGGGGAAGCCCCGCCTCCGAGGCCGCGTCGGGGGCGGGGTCGCCCGGAACCGCTGCTCCCCCATTTCCTCCTCGTCTTGCGGCCCCTCTGTCCCTCTTCTCCGTTTCCGGCGCGGGACCCCTACCCCGACCCCTACACACCTTACTGGCTTGCAGTTTCGCCTTCAGGGCTGAATCACTTGGCTACTCCAGAAGTCCCGCCGAGACCTTGAGCCGCCCAGGCGCAGCTCCGGGTGGTCTCCGGGTCTGCGCCCCAGCTCCAGACCCCCCACCCTCTCAACCCCACCCCGCCCTCTCCCTCGCGTCCAATCGGCCGCCGAATTACAAGCCACGCCCTGGTCTGACTTGGATCCCACCGCTGGGACCCCAGCCCAGCCTCAGCTTTCCCAGCTCCCAGCTTTAAGGCGTTGCTACCTCCGGTGCTCCGCAGACCTCTCCGGCTCCAGCTGACCATCGGGCGCAGTGAAGTTTTTTGCAGTTCCGCCCCCGCACTCCCCATCCTGAGACAGTGTTGTCCCTTGTACGGCCCTGCCCTGCAAATTCCTCTCTTTTTCGCGTCGTTCTCCAGGCTCCTACGATCCAGAGCACACAGCCCCATTGTCCCGGTTATCTGCATGTTGTTATACTGTATTTGTTTGACTATGCAGGACCAGATCAGGGACGCGGAGCTCCGGGAGGGCCAGGTCGGCATGACTCAGCCCCAGTTGTCTGTAAGTGCTCCCAGGTAATTAGGGATGAAGAAGGCGGGGGTGGGGGTGGGGGGAGGGGTGGGAGCGGTGCTACAGTTAGCCTGGTCAGTAAAATGGATAAAAACGGTACTGCTCTTGCTAACCTTTCTCCCCTGCCACCTCCCCTGTTAAAGACAGACATACACGGTACATAGGACACAGTTTATTTAGAAGTCGTCAGACCTCAGACCTTAAGGACCGCCAGAATTTGGAGTCTGAGCTGCCCACTTCCTCTGGGAACAGGTCACTTGGAGTCAATGAAGGAGGCAGGCAGGAATGAGGAAGTGACCACAACTAAAGTAGCAAAAGGCACCCCTGTCCAGTAGTAGGAGACTAGAAGTTAAGTACTCCAAGGATCTCATAACCTGTCTGTATTCACCCTGAGTATTGACCCTGAATGACCTCTGAGCCTGAATGGCTCTGATGCTTGGCAGTGACCTGTGTCTGGTAGGGGAATCCTGGGACATTGCCTCCACAAGGGTTTTAGGCTTCCTCCCAAGCCATGTAGTCTTTCTTTACAGAAATTCTGTGGTCTCTCCCACTCCCAATATTGAACTGGCCCGATGTTTGGCTACCAAGTGAGTGAGGTAGGGAGACAATAGGTCCATTTTCCTAGTCCTGGGTTCCTCCCTTAGTCAAGGTGGTCAGAGATGCTCCTCAGTTTCCTCAGGTTGAGGGTCTGGGAAGGAGGTGGCCCTGGGCACAGCCTCACTGTCCAATTTGGAGAGTAGCCGGGCTGTCTCCTGGGTGATCTCAAAATGCTTAGGCAGCGGGGCACGGCGCAGGGGGCTACCCTCACGGGAGGTGGCAGCAGGGCCAGGTCCCCGCCCCCGCAAACTCCCTCTGGGCACTGATGTGACAGGGGTCTCTTCGCACAGCTTGGAAGCCACCAGAGCCAAGCTGGACAGCTGGTGGGTGACAGGCCGCACACCCCCTCGGGGATATTTCACTGGCTGGCGACTGAAGTGGCCACGCGACTGTGTTCCCAGGAGTAAGTCCTCAGGGCCTTGACTGGATGCTGTGGGGTGAGGTCATCAATGTTGAGCACCCCCAGGTCCTCTGGATATCCCCCCAGGAATCATCTTTCGGCTGATGATTCTGGGTAGGGGCACCCTTAGAACTTCTAAGCCACTTCACAACAAACTCACCTTCCCCATCATCTTTGGTGTCTTCAGGCTCCTCCTCTCTCTGGTCACTCTGTAGAGTTAGAATCTGCAGGGAGAAACCTCAAAATGAAGACCCATAAAACTCAATGAGTTCTTTGACACTCATAGAGAGCCAAGGGCTTGTTCCTGGATTTTCTTTTTTTTTTTTTGAGACAGAGTCTCACTATATTGCCCTTGGTAGAGTGCCATGGAGTCACAGTTCACAGTTCTTGGGATAAGTGATTCTCTTGTCTTAGCCTCCCAGGTTGCTAGGAATATAGGTGCCAGCCATAACACCTGGCTCTTTTTTTGTTGTAGTTGTCATTGTTGTTTAGCTGGCCTGGGCTGGGTTTGAACCCGCCAGCCTGGGTGTATGTGGCTGGCCCCCTACTTACTGAGCTACATGTGCTGCCATTGTTCCTGGATTTTCAAAAGTTCCTTTGCAGTTGTGGGATACAAGATACTCTTTTTTTTTTTTTTTTGAGACAGAGCCTCAAGCTATCCCCCTTGGGTAGAGTGCCGTGGCATTACAGCTCACAGCAACCTCCAACTCCTGGGCACAAGCGAGTCTCTTGCCTCCACCTCCCAAGTAGCTGGGACCACAGGCGCCCGCCACAACGCCCGGCTATTTTTCGGTTGCAGCCGTCATTGTTGTTTGGCGGGTCCGGGCTGGGGATTCGAACCCGCCACCTTAGGTGTACGTGGCTGGCGCCTTAGCTGGTTGAGCTATAGGCGCTGAGCCATACAAGATACTCTTAAAAGTGTATTACTTATGCCACAATGCACTATGGGAGACTGAGGAGGAAGGATTGTTTGAGGCCAGGAGTTCAATCAAGATTAGCCTGAGCAACACAGTGAGATCTTGTCTCTATAAAATTTACAAAAACTAGGGTGGCACCTATGGCTCAAAGGAGTAGGGTGCTGGCCACATATATCAGAGGTGATGGGTTCAAACCCAGCCCCAACCAAAAAAAAAAAAACACAAAAATTAGCCAGCTTTAGCGGTGCATGTCTGTAGTTCCAGATACTAAGGAGGCTGAGCCAGGAAGATCACTTGAACTCAAGAGTTTGAAGTTCTAATGAGCTGTAATCGTGCCACTGCCCTCATATATACCCGGGCAATAAAGGGAGACATTAAAAAAAAAAGCCTGGCTCAGTGGTTAAGGGCGCTGGCCACATACACCTGGGGGTGGTGAGTTCAACCTGGCCCAGGCCTGCTAAACAACGATAACTGCAACAAAAAAATAGCCCAGTGATGTGGAAGGCACCTGTAGTCCCAGCTGCTTGGGAGGCTGAGACAAGAGAACTGCTTAAGCCCAAAGAGTTAGAGGTTACTGTGAACTGTGACCCTATGGCACTCTACTGAGGGTGACAAAGTGAGACTCTGTCTCAAAAAAAAAAAAAAGCCATCTTCACATTAGGACTAGGCAGTGCCTCTGAAGTACCATCTTGTGCTGCTCTCTACAACTGTCATCAACTTGCATCAAGTCTGCTTTCTACTATATCTGTATATTCTTAGGGCTCTGCCTTCAGGTAATGGCAGCTTGAGTTCTTTCTATGTTGAATTCTTTCTTATTTTATGAGCCATTCCAGTTCTCAGAGACTCACAACTCACTGACCATTCCTTCCCAGCTTGGGGCTGCTCTTGGGGGATGTCTTTGATCAAAGGAATGGTGTGTGTGGCAGGATACCAGGAGCACAAGCCTTGCGTATAACCTTGGGCTGCCCAGAGTGGCCACTGCTGCCATCTTCCTGGTTCACAGCTGACCTCTGGATCCTGACAAGTGACTCTGTTAAAGTCACTTGCTATGGCTCTCCTTTTAGGGCTACTTAACCACTCAGGGCCTATCAGTACTGTGGAGAGGATGTTGGGAAGACTGTATAACACCTGGTGCATAGTAGGTGTGCATCCATTGGTGGTCTATGCCCCATGCATAGTACGTTAGAGGTCACTGGGAGCTGACAGAGCCATCTGGACCCATTCCTCTTTGGTCTTTCTTCCCACCACCTTCCCCTAATTCATTACAGGATAGGGCGGTACCCTGAATACCAGGCATGCTTCCACGGTAGGGTCTTTGCTGTAGCTGTCCTCTTTGCCTGGAACACCCTTCCCCAGATCTCCATATGACTCACTCCTTCCTTGCATCCTTCCAGCCTCTGCTTAAATCCACTTTCTCCGTGAGACCTGCCCACACCATCCTACTTAACTGCTATAACATGCCTCTCTTACCTTGGTGCTCTAGATGTCTGGTCCCTTACTATACCCTTTCTTTCCTCTATTATATATAACTGACTTTGTATCATATTTATTATTTGTCAGCTTTTCACCCATGGAATGTAGGTGCTGAAAGGATGAGGTCTTTGAACATTTAGCTTACTGATGCACCTTCCCGCTTAGAACAATATTTGGCATGTAGTAAGTGTTCAATATATATTCTGTTGACGGAATAAATGGTCACCCATATTAGTACCTCTGCAGGGCTGTCTCCTGCTATTACTCCATTATTGCCCACCACTCAATTTCTCACCATTCCTTCCAGAATAAACATGGGTTAAATGAGGAAAAGAGAAAGAAAATAAAAGAAATTTTAAAGGTAAAGGAAGGAAGGAAGACAAGAGAGAGATAAAGAGAATTAAACAGAGATAAGGTCTTCTCCATGACTATGGGCCCAGTGGGTTCCTACCTCTGGGGTCATGGTGTCGGGATGCTTCTTCAGGGTACTCTGGAGTTTGGGGTCTGGGTCAAGGTCCAAGGCGAGGGCTGGGGACTTGGGGTCTGGGCCAAGGTGTGGCAGTAGCAGCTCAGAGCTGGTTGTGAGGGGTCCAGGAGCTGAGCTAGAATCTTGGGGCAGAGGCTCAGTGGCCAGCGGGAGCTCATCCATCCCAAAGATCTGCTCATAGTGCACAATGAGGAACTCGACAAGCTGGGCCTGGTGTCCTGAGTCCAGCAGGCAGGTGACAGGAATGGAGCCAGCTGCCCATGGACCATCTGGTGGCCGCAACAGTGTTGGTCCAAATACAATGCCCAAATTGTTGGCAGACATCTTGTTTTCCTCAAACCGTGCAGCCACCCTAGGGATGGTATGAGGAGAAAGAGTCAGGGCATGGGATGTTAGGTCATCAGTCTGAGGGTAAGAGTAGAATCCACAGGCCAACCTAGCAATGACTTGATCATTGCTTGAGACCAGCAGCTGCATGCCCAGAGTGGGGGGTCAGGGGTAAGTACCCAAAGTTACCAGTCACATATTAAGGTTCAGAGTTCAGAAAATATATGTTAAAAGTCAGAGATCAGTGTCAGGTCAGTAGTAATTCATGTCCAGGGAAGGAGGTCATGTTTCAAGGTTCAGGGACCCATGCACACCTGAACAGATGGGCCACCAGATGGCGCAGGGTGTTGTAGTTAGAGTCAGGCAGCTGTACCAAGAGGGTCTTCAGTGAGCAGATAATCTCAGGGCTGGGGCTGGGGGTCCCAGGGTTGTCCCCAGGGTCTGCATGCAAGGTCTTAGCCAGAGAGATGAAGGCATCGTAGAGGTGGAAGGGGATCACAGGGTCGGTGAGCTGGGGGTGCAATGGGTGGGGATGATAGCAGTGTGGGTGGGATGTGGAGGGTCCTCAGCCTGAGTCCCCCCCACAATTGTCTGAACACCTACCTCCTGGAGAAATCGCTTGAGGACACTTGAGACATCATGAGGTGAGTTTCCTGACAACTCCACCAATGCACGGCCATTCTCAAAAGCCTGGCACAGCCGCTCCACCCGAACCCGGGAACCACTGACCCGGTAAATGCCCTGTAGGACAAGAGCAGGAAAGGGACATCTGGTTCATGATCTAGCCATCAACAGAGTTGGATCACTTTTAGGGATGATCAAGGGTCAAGGTGGCACCTGCACACCCAGGGCGCGGTGTTCTATCTCGGCTGTGCACCTGGTGACCACAAAGGGAACTTCTTCCGGGAAGTCCCTGGGCAGTTGCAGGAAGTCAATCCCAAAGAGGGGTGTCCGAGTAGGAAGTCGTTTGTGTCCACAGAGGATCAGCAGAGTCTCAAGGCAGCGCTTGTGGCAGGTCAGAAAGCACTAGGGGAAGGTCACAGGGTCAGGAGGGTCACGGGGGGACAATAGGGGAAGAGAAGGTCATAGAGATCCTCAGGGAACAAGTAACTATAGCAGATCAGATCAGGGCAGGTCCAGGGACAGGAAAGTTGTAGGGATCTCAGATCAGGGAGGTGATTAGGGGCCAGCAGAGGTCATGTAGTCATCAGCCCAAGCCACACCTCCTCACACTCGGTTCCGCTGACCATGAAAGCTTCACACTCTCGGCACTTGGCTGGGCCTCGCAGCCGCCGCAGCCGGTGGGTCTGAGCTGCACTGGACAGTGTCCACTTCCTGAAGGGGCTGCCCAGCCCATTCTCTAGCCCGTCTCCCAGGTCTGTAGGGAAACAGGGTTAGGGGTGCCTGGACCACCTCCCATGTTGTCCCATCCCTCCTGCTTCCAGCCTCACCAGGGTCTCGTTCCTCAAAGTCATCTGAGGACTCAGTGCCTATTGATGAAACTTTTACCAGCCGCCGTGTGTCAGGGCCTGGGGTCAGAAAGTCAGAGGTTCAGGGTCACAGGGGTCATGGGAGATTCCAATGCTTCCAAAACTACTCACAGATGCCCATATGGGAGGGGTTAGAAGTCAGGAGGGGGGCTGGGCACCTGTAGTTCAAGCGGCTAGGGTGCCAACCACATATACTGGAGCTGGCGGGTTCAAATTCAGCCCAGGCCCGCCAAACAACAATGACAACTACAACCAAAAAAAAAAAAAAAATAGCCAGGCGTTGTGGCTGGTGCTTGTAGTCCCAGCTACTTGGGAGGCTGAGGCAAGAGAATCACTTAAGCCTAAGAGTTTGAGGTTGCTGTGAGCTGTGATGCCACAGTACTCTACCCAGGGTGACAGTTTGAGACCCTGTCTCAAAATCTGTGGCTCAGTGGGTAGGGTGCCGGCCCCATATACCGAGAGTGGTGGGTTCAAACCTGGCCCCGGGCTGAACTGCAGCAAAAAAATAGCCAGGCATTTTGGCGGGTACCCGTAGTCCCAGCTACTCGGGAGGGTGAGGCAAGAGAACCGCCTAAGCCTAGGAGTTGGAGAGTGCTGTGAGCTCTGTGACACCATGGCACTCTACCATGGGTGATAAAATGAGACTGTGTCTGTACAAAAAAAAAAAAAAAGAAAGAAAGAAACTGAGGCAAGAGAAATGCTTGAGCCCAAGTTGGAGGTTGATGTGAGCTGTGATGTTATAGCACTCTATACAGGAGGGCAGCTTGAGACTGTCTCAAAAAAAAAAAAAAAAAAAAAAAGGTCAGGAGATGGGTGGCGCCTGTGGCTCAAAGAGTAGGGCGCTGGCCCCATATGCCAGAAGTGGTGGATTCAAAGCCAGCCCTGGCCAAAAACTGCAGGAGAAAAAAAAAAAAATGTCAGGAGAGGGAGAGAGAATCAGGCAGGTCAATGGTTAAGGGCTAAAGAATGGATCAAACCATGTGGGGCAATTCAGAAGGTAGAAAAAGAGAATGGGTCATAGGTCAAGAAAATAGGTCTGGGGTATAGGGTAGGGCAGAGGTCAAAGAACAGGTTAGAGACTGAGGATGAGAACTTGGCTAGTGGTTGAAGGATGATCAGAAGTGCACTGTGGGCTCGGCGCCTATAGCTCAACCAGCTAAGGCGCCAGCCACGTACACCTAAGGTGGCGGGTTTGAATCCCCAGCCCGGACCTGCCAAACAACAATGATGGCTGCAACCAAAAAATAGCCGGGCGTTGT
>CAUYTI010105358.1:0-13704 GCA_963575145.1 Galago senegalensis | reverse complement strand
AGCTCACAGCAACCTCCAACTCCTGGGCTCAAGCGAGTCTCTTGCCTCAGCCTCCCAAGTAGCTGGGACCACAGGCGCCTGCCACAATGCCTGGCTATTTTTTGGTTGCAGCCGTCATTGTTGTTTGGCGGGTCCGGGCTGGGGATTCGAACCCGCCACCTTAGGTGTACATGGCTGGCGCCTTAGCCGGTTGAGCTATAGGCGCCGAGCCAATGCCTGGCTATTTTTTGGTTGTAGTTATCATTGTTTAGTTGGCCTAGGCTGGGTTTGAACCTGCCAGCCATGGTGTATGTGGCTGGCGCTGTAACCATAATGCTATGGGCGCTGAGCTGAATTTTATTTCTTCTTAAGGCTGAATAATATCCCATTATATGTATGTACTATATTTTTGTTTATCCATTCATCTGGCCATTTGGGTTTAATGGCCATTTGTACTGTTTCTATCTTTTGGCTATTGTGGATAATGCTGCTATGAACACTGGTGTACAAAATCTGTTTGAGTCCCTACTTTCAATTCTTTTGTGTTCATACCCAGAAGTGAATGGAATTACTGGTTCATATAGTAATTCTGTACTTTATTTTTTAAACAGGACTTAATATATATTAAAATTGATCAGAACATTTTTATTTTAATGTTAATAATAAAAAGTCTATCATATTTAAATGCTACTTAAATTTATATTTTAAGATCATGTAGTTCTACTGTAATTTAGGGTCTTTTATGCCTTGCCATTTTCTTTGAGTGTTCTAGTGTTCCTTAGAATCCTAAAACAGCTCTGCAGAAGGAATTTATCAACATAGCATGAGGTAGGCTGATTACAAAAACAATTTATCGTTATCAATTTAAATTAGAGAATATCATATTGAAGGTTTATAGACTTGGTAAAGTCACCTCCACCCTCCCAACCTACCCTACTCAGCTACCACTGTTGATTATGTAT
This sequence comes from Galago senegalensis, assembly GCA_963575145.1. Taxonomy (NCBI): domain Eukaryota; kingdom Metazoa; phylum Chordata; class Mammalia; order Primates; family Galagidae; genus Galago; species Galago senegalensis. The sequence goes on along the minus strand of CAUYTI010105358.1, from coordinate 12,763 downwards.
AACCTTTTGAAACAGCTATTATTTTTTTCTTGAAATTCTGCAAGTTTAAACCTGCCTAAGGAAGCCCTAAAGACTCAAAGGAAATACTATCTCCTATACACAACTGAAATCTGGAAGAGTTTAAAAATCAAATAGACCTTCCTTAGAGTGTATAACAACAAAAATCAAAATAGAAAGAGCATCTAGGGAGAGGAATTAAATGACCTCTGAAGGCCTCCATAATTCTATAACCAGACATACCCACTTCCCAAGTAGCCTTAATAATAATTAATATGCAAAGACAACTAGTGCTTACATTTTTTTCTTTAATTCTATTCTTTAGGGAAGAGGTGAATGACAAGTTACGGGACATGCCAGATGGTACCTTCTTGGTCCGAGATGCGTCAACAAAAATGCAGGGAGATTATACTTTGACTTTGCGGTAAGTTCTTCTCAGCCTTTTTGTTAGTGCTGTCTTAGCATTATTTTGGTTCTAGATATACAGATATTTCTGTATTTTATTTAAATCTTACACACAAATTTTTATATTTTTATTTAATTTATATATGTAAATTTTAGTTGTTTGGCTAATTATTTATATACATAAAAATGGCAACTGTTTTTTTAATGTAGCAATAAAATAAAAAGTGTAAACTCCTGAAATATAAGGGAATAAGAAGTATAAAGTAGATGTTATGGATGAAATAGAAGTCCCAGCCTAAAGTTATTAGTGAAACTAACCTTCCAATAACCCTATTTTTTCTTAATGCAGAAAGTAGAGCTCAAGATAATGTTGGCTAATAAGGATACATAGAAGTTGAAGCCTATAGTATGCTTTTCATGTGGGCATATCAGAATTTCTTAACAGGTGGATGTATAACTTAACTGTATAAATAATCTGTATAAACAACAAACTTTCAGGTCAAGTGATCATAAATTCTCAGTTGAATCATAAAAACAGAGAACCACGGACCCCTAAATCAATTCCCAGATTTGAGCCAGTCTCTAGGCCCAGAACTCACCTGAATAAATAGGGAGGCCAGGTCCTCTCCAGGAAGGACCCCAATATACTACTGAAAATTATACTGTTAATCTTTCTCCACAAACTATATGTTTGCGAAAAGAGCTAGTCACTTTTTGGGGACTGCTGAACACTGGCTCTGAACTGATACTGATTCCAGGAGACCTAAAATGTCACTGTGGCACTCTAGTCAGAGTAGGGACTTATGGGGATTAGGTGATCTAATGGAGTTTTATCCTAGGCCTGACTCACAGTGGTTCTCCAGACTCATTCTGTGGTCATTCCTCCAGTTCTAGAATGCATAATTAGAGTAGGTATACTTAGCAGCTGGTAGAGTCCCTACATTGGTTCCCTCACCTGTGGAGTAGAGGATATTATGGTGGGAAAGGTCTAATGGAAGCCACTAGAGCTTCCTCTATCTAGGAAAGTAGTGGATCAAAAACAATATCACATTCCTGGAGGGAGTGCAGAGATCAGTGCTGGTATCAAGGACTTAAAAGGTGCAGAGGTGGTAATTCCCCATTCAACTCTCCTATGTGGCCTTGTGCAGAACAGATGGATTCTAGAGAATGATAGTTGATTATCTTAAGCTTAACCAAGTGGTGACTCCAATTGCAGCTGCTAATCAGGTGTGGTTTCACCTGTTTTTGATCGACTACTTTCCTAGATAGAGGAAGCTCTAGTGGCTTCCATTAGACCTTTCTCACCATAATATCCTCTACTCCACAGTTGTCATTGTTTAGCTGGCCTGGGCCAAGTTCTAACCTGCAGGCCTCGGTGTATGTGGCTGGAGCCGTAACCACTGTGCTACGGGTGCCAAGCCTACTTGAGAGACATTTACAAGAATGTTATAAAATGTTTCATGTATCTAGAACAAAGTCTATCTGACATACAGTGAGTGCTCAGTAAATGTTTTCTTTTTTTTCTTTTTTTGAGACAAGAATTTTATTCTGCTCTCAGCTAGAGTACTGTGGCCTCTAGCTCACAGCAACCTCAAACTCCTGGGCTCAAGCAATCCTCTGGCCTCAGCCTCCCAAGTAGTTGGGACTATAGGCACCCACCACAATACCCGGCTAGATTTTCTGTTTTTATTTTTATTTATTTATTTACTTTTGAGACAAAAGTTTCATTTTGTAGCCCTTGGTAGAGTGCCATGGCGTCACAGTTCACAACAACGTCAAATTCTTGGGCTTAAGCGATTCTCTTGCCTCAGCCTCCCAGGTAGCTGGTACTACAGGTGACTACCACAACATCTGGCTATTTTTATATTTTATTTTATTATTATTTTTTTGATACAGAGTCTCACTATATCGCCCTCAGTAGAGTACTGTGGTGTCATAGCTCACTTTTGGGCTTAAGAGATTCTCTTGTCTCAGCCTCCCAAGTAGCCAGGACTACAGGTGCCCACCACAAGGCCCAGTTATTATTTTTTTTTTTTTTGATGTGGTTGTCATTGTTGTTTAGCAGGCCCAGGTGGGGTATGAACCAACCACCCTTGGTGCATGTGGCTGGCTCCATAACCACTGTGCTACGGGTGCTGAGCCAACAACTAACTATTTTTAGAGGTCTTGGTCTGGCTCAGGCTTGTCTTGAACCTGTGAGCTCAGGCAATCCACCTGCCTTGCCTCCCATGAGCTGCCACTCCCCAGTGAGGAAAGGGACTTTAAGATAGTTTTGAGGAGAGCCTTTCTGAGGAGATGACCTGAGAACTGAAGAGTTAGAAGGAGCCAGCCAAAACGTGTTTCAAGGAGACAAAACAGAAAACACAAAAGACACCAATTTGGGAAAGATTTGGTGGATCCAAAGACCACTGTGGCTGCCTTACAGTGTGAACCAGACAGTTATAGGAGATGAAGTTAAAAGTAGGAGGGATAAGATTGTAGTGAGCTGGCTCGGCGCCTGTGGCTCAAGTGGCTAAGGCGCCAGTCACATACACCTGAGGTGGTGGGTTCGAATCCAGCCTAGGCCTGCCAAACAACAATGGCTGCAACCAAAAAAAATAGCCAGGTGTTGTGGCGGGTGCCTGTGGTCCCAGCTACTTGGGAGGCGGAGGCAGGAGACTCGCTTGAGCCCAGGAGTTGGAGGTTGCTGTGAGCTGTGATGCCACAGCACTCTACCCAGGGCAACAGTTTGAGGCTCTGTCTCAAAAAAAAAGATTGTAGTGAGCTTAATGAAACATGGTAAGGAATTTGAATTCTAAGTGTTTGAGCCCAGCATTTCAAGTCCAACATAGTGAGACCTTAAATCTCTAAAAAAAATGACTAAGGGTTTCCAAAAGGGGAATGACATAATCAAATGATTGAATACATAATTACCTAGGAAAGTGGCTTTATGAAAGGAGTAAAGGAGCCAAGGAGTCAGAGGCAATGTGGAGTTGAGACCAAAAGGGATTTGGCAATAGACAAGGTTGAAGAGGAGAGGAAGGTGATTGTGGTTTGATCTTATTAGGTTTAGAATTAATGTGCCATTTATAGAAACTTAGAAACAGTTCTTTTATTGGTGAAGAAGGGATAGATACTGATTTTTTTTCTGTCAACTCATATCTTTTATTAACTAATACACAATTAGTTACCTACTGATTTGTTAAAGTAGTAAGTTAGACAACATTTGCCACAGTGATGTCTATCAAAGCGGCTGGCTGTAAAAACTCCAGCACCACATTCATTTGAGGGACACTCCTGACAAAATGACTAATTTTGCCATTCTCACCCTCCTTATGGTATTTCAGGATAGCTGGCTTACTCTTCTTTCTCTCATGTTTATTCTTCTTGGGAGTTGTGTAAGACATCTTTCACCATCTTGAACCAAGTCTCAGCATATGATGAAGAGTAGATTCCTCTTGAGTGTTGTAGTCAGGCAAAGTACATCTACCTTCCAGTTGCTTGCCAGCGAAAACCAGTCTTTGCTGATGAGGAGTTCTTTCCTTATCTTGGATCTTGGCTTTTACATTTTCTGTTGTGTCCAAGGATTCAACCTTGAGAATGATGCTCTTCCCCCAAGGGTTTTTATGAAAATCTGCATCTTGATGGCAGTTCCACAGCAGACAGTGGCTTGGAAGGGAAGAGTGCCCTCTCCAGCCCCCAGGGGCACAGGGCTTTCCCCAGCACTCCAGACACTGGAGGTCTCACCCCTTAGGTGACAAAACGAATGCTTGACTGGTGTCTCGATATTGATTTTTAGCTGCTCCAGAGCTGTAAGTTAAAAGTGTATCTTAAGAGCTAGAGATATAGGTTTAATGCTTAAGAGAGAGTATAGGGCCAGCAAGAGTCAAGTCACTTTTATGCATGCAGTAAGTGGGATTTTTTTTTTCTTTTTTGAGACAGAGCCTCGAGCTGTCCCCCTGGGTAGAGTGCTGTGGCATTACAGCTCACAGCAACCTCTAACTCCTGGGCTCAAGCGAGTCTCTTGCTTCCACCTCCCAAGTAGCTGGGACCACAGGCGCCCGCCACAACGCCCGGCTATTTTTTGGTTGCAGCCATCATTGTTGTTTGGTGGGTCCGGGCTGGGGATTTGAACCCGCAACCTCAGGTGTACGTGGCTGGTGCCTTAGCCGGTTGAGCTATTGGCGCCGAGCTGGTAAGTGGGATTTTAAGGAAAGAGTATGTAGAAGGAAAAAAAAATAGAGGCTGAAGGTATACGTTTTTTAGGGGATAACAGTGTTTGGAGTCAGGAAGGGAACCAAGAAGAATAGTTTGAGAGGTTGAAAGAAAGGGAAGGTGTCATCAAAGTCACGAAAGGATGAAATATTCAAAAGGAAACTGGCAAAGGAAAAGGAAGGCCTGGGCTGGAGAGGAAGGGGGCAGAGTCTGAATTTGGTTTGAGTCATTGATGACTCTCAAATGAGAGGAATGAGAATGAAACCAGACTACAGAGAGTAGGTGGTGAGGAAAGAGAGGTTTTTCAGTTCAATAGCCACTATTTATTGAATTGGTAAATAGTATTCATTGTAGAAAATCTGGATACTTAACAAATTTTTCAGAATCTGCTCTGTCAGGCATTGGGCTGGGTTCTGGGATATACAAGGAGGAATAACATGAATCCTCTGTTGAAGATTACAGTGAGGGAGAAAGACACAGAATTAAAAATTTAGGGAAGCAGGAAGGAGGGGCTGTCAGCTAGGCTTATGCCTGATGGAGTGGTGAGCTGAGAGAAAAGGGGCCCCAAAAGGAATTAAAAAAAAAAAGTTCACTATTCTTCAGCTCCTTCTTTCCTTAGAGTCTGTGGTTCATTATTAAAATTACTGGTGTGAATATATATTGTCAGCAAACTCTATAGAGATCCGTCCATTATAGTCACCTAACTAAATTCCATCACTTGTTCAATTCACTTCTCCTTTTAATCCTTGTCTTTTGTCCCAGTGGATGACTGGGCTGAATGTGGAGAAAAAGACACTACCACACTGACAGGTCTCACATTGAATTCATGACTTGCTAACTTCAGTGGGCCCAGCTTTTTTTTTTGTTTGTTCTCTCCAGATTAATATGAGGGTACACGTGATTAGGTTACACTGCCTGCATTTCTAAGGTAAAGTCGGAAGTGTAGTAGTGTCCTTCACCCAGGAAGTGCACCTTATACCCATGCATTGTATTCATGGGGTGGGAACTTCCTGACCCTCTCTTCCCTCTCCCTTCTTGAATTTAATGGAGCTTTTCTCTTCTGTGGGCCAATAGTTGTCAACCTAGTATTGAGTACATGGAATGCTTGTTTTTCCATTCTTGCCATATTTTACTTAGGAGATTGTTTATTATGTAGCCATAAAATGAGATAGAGATTTTGTATCTTTTATAAAAACTGCCCTGCTTAACTTCCCCATTTCCACAATCCATTCATCCTACCACTTTCCTAGATGACAATTTCATGTTCTTTTTTCCCCTCCTTCTAATTGATAACCTTTCCCCTTTTTAACTAAAGAGTTTGCTTTATATTTCACTGATAACATGGACACAGTCAGAAAAGAATTCCCTCTTCCTATTGCCAGAACTATCAACATTTACACGTTAGTGTGAATACACTTTTTTTTGTTCTAGTGGGTGACTGTTTATGTCCTGTGTTGGGTATATATCTCTGTGAACTGGATCCCATCTTATCCCGGTAATCCATTCTAGGACATAACTCTAGAACTTATTTTGTACTTTTTTTTTTGTCAAGTTTTGTCTCTACTGACCTGTTCCCATCAGCCTATAAATGTGCTGTATTAAGTAAAATTCCGTTGGCCCTATATCCCTTTCTAGCTACTTTCCTATTTCTCTGCTTTCATTTACAGGGTATTCCTTAAGATAGTTGTCCACGGCATTTCTTCCAATTTCTTCCATTTTCTTGGACACATTCCAATCAGGTTTCTGTCCTTACTGTTCCACTGAAACCATTGAGTCAGGATCACTTAGCGATTTCTACTTTGCCAAACTCAATAATCATTGGACTCAGTAGATAATTTCTTCTTTGTTGAAATGCTTTTCGAAAAAAATTCTTTAGGCTCGGCATCTGTAGCACAGTGGTTACAGCACTGGCCACATGCACCGAGGCTGGTGGATTTGAACCCAGCCCGGGCCAGCTAAACAACCACAACTGCAACAACAAAAAAAATAAGCCGGGTGTTGTGGTGGGCGTCTGTAGTCCCAGCTACTTGGGAGGCTGAGGCAAGAGAATAGCTTAAGCCTAAGAGTTTGAGGGACTCTACCAAGGGTGACATAGTGACACTCTGTCTCAATAAATAAATAAATTTAAAAAATGTTTAATATGGCTGGGCACAGTGGCTCACTCCTGTAATCATAGCATTTTGGGGCTTGGTGCCTGTGGCTCAAGTGGCTAAGGTGCCAGCCACATACACCTAAGGTGGCGGGTTCAAATCCAGCCCAGGCCTGCCAAACAACAATGACGGCTGCAACCAAAAAATAGCCGAGCAGGCTATTGTGGCAGGCAACTGTGGTCCCAGCTACTTGGGAGGCTGAGGCAGGAGACTCGCTTGAGCCCAGGAGTTGGAGGTTGCTGTGAGCTGTGATGCTACGGCACTCTACCCAGGGGAACAGCTTGAGGCTCTGTCTCAAAAAGAAAAAACAAAACCATAGCATTTTGGGAGGCTAAGGTGGAAGGATCACTTGAGGTTGGTAAGACCAGCATAGTGAGATTTTATCTCTACAAAAAGTAAAAAAAAATCAGCTGAAGTATTGTGATATGTGTCTGTAGTCCCAGATACTTGAGAGGCTGAAGCAGGAGGATCCCTTGGCTATGATTTGGTCACTGTATTCTAGCTTGGGTGATGGCAGGAGACCCTGTCTCTATTACAAAAAAAAAAATGCTTTTTAGGGTATCTGTATCTGTCTACGGCCATACCATCCTGAACGCGCCAAATCTCGTCTGATCTCAGAAGCTAAGCAGGGTCGGGCCTGGTTAGTACTTGGATGGGAGGATATGCATATCATGCTCTTAGTTCTCCATTAATTACTCCTTCTTGATTTCTTTTGCTAGTTCTTCCTCATGTGCCTGACTACTAAATGGTGTAGGTTGGGCTGGGCACGGTAGCTCACACCTGTAATCCTACTTTAAAGCACTCTGGGAGGCTGAGGCTTGTGAATTGCCTGAGATCAGCAATTCGAGACCAGCCTGAGCAAGAGTGAGACTACCTTTCTAAAAATAGCCAGGCATTGTAGTGAGTACCTTGTAGTCCTAGCTACTTGTGGAGGCTGAGGCAAGAGGATTGCTTGAGCCCAAGACTTTGAGGTTGCTGTGAGCTATAGCACTCTAGCAAGGGTGGCAGAATGAGACTGTCATGAAAAAAAAAAAAAGAAAGAAAAGGGCAGTGCCTGTGGCTCAAAGGAGTAGGGCACTAGCCCTATATAGTGGAGGTGGTGGGTTCAAACCTGGCTCCAGCCAAAAACTGCAAAAAAAAAAAAAAAGGGTATAGGCTGGATGGGAGGCTGAGACAGGGGAATTGTTTAAGCCCAGGAATTCAAGGTTACTTTGCTATGATTGTGCCACTGCACTCCAGGTTGGACAATTGAACACAACTCCCCTCTCCCCCTTCCCCAAGAGGATTCATACTACTAGTTCAGTTCTTGCTCCTGACCATTTGACTTTTAAAATAGGGTGTTAATGCTGAATCATCTGCTTTTGAATGTTCACTAGATATCTCAAACTTAACATGGCTACAACAAAAATTTTCCCCCTTTAACCATGGTCTTTTTACATAGTCTTTTTCATGTCAATAAATGATGATTACTAGCTGGGTGTTGTGGTGGGTGTCTGCAGTTCCAGCTACTTGGGAGGCTGAGGCAAGAGAATAGCTTAAGCCCAAGAGTTTGAGTTTGCTGTGAACTGTGACACAATGGCACTCTACTGAGGGCGACATAGTGACTCTGTCCCCCCCCCCCAAAAAAAAAAGATTTCATTCTTCTGCTTGCTTAAGATAAAACCTTGAAGTCATCTTTATCCTTTATCTTGTCACTTTCTCTTATAACCATATCCAACCCTTCAGGAAATCCTGTCATTCCTCTCCTCAAAATGAGGGCCAGGCATAGTGGCTCATGCCTGTAATACTAGCACTCTGGGAGACTGAGGCAGGAAGATTGCTTGAGCTCAGATGTTTGAGACCAGCCTGAGCCAGAATGAGACCCCTGACTCTACTAAAAAGGGGAAAAATTAGCTGAGTGTGCTAGAGTGTGCCTGTGGTCCCATCTACTTGGGAGGCTAAAGCAGGAAGATCACTTGAACCCTGAAGTTTGAGGTTGCTGTGAGCTATGATGTTGGCCACTGCACTCTAGCAGAGGTGACAGAGGAAGACCTTGTCTCACCAAAAATAAGAAGATATTAAGGATCTCACCATTTTTCATTATCTTCACTGCTACAGTCCTCATCCAAGACACCATCATCTCTTTTTTTTTTTTTTTAGAGACAGAGTCTCACTCTATCACTCTCTATAGAGTGCTGTAGAATCACAGCTCATGGCAACCTCCAACTCCTGGGCTTAGGTGGTTCTCTTGCCTCAGCCTCCCAAGTAGCTGGGACCACAGGGGCCTGCACAACACTCTACTTTTTTTTTTGAGACAGGAGCCTCAAGCTGTCCCCCTGGGTAGAGTGCCGCAGCATCTCAGCTCACAGTAACCTCTAACTCCTGGGCTCAAGCGAGTCTTCTGCCTCTGCCTCCCAAGTAGCTGGGACCACAGGCGCCCACCACAATACCTGGCTATTTTTTGGTTGCAGCCGTCATTGTTGTTTGGTGGACCTAGGCTGGATTCAAACCCGTCACCTTGGGTGTATGTGGCTAGCACCTTAGCCACTTGAGCCACAGGCGCCGAGCCAACACTCTACTTTTTTTATTGCAGTTTGGTCAGGGCTGAGTTCAAACCTGCCACCCTCGGTATATGAAGCTGGCGCCCTACCCACTGAGCCACAGGCGCCGCCTGACACCATCATCTCTTGCCTAGATTATTATAATAGTTTGTCAATTGGTCTTTCCACTTCTGCCCCTGCCCATAGTCTTTTCTCAACTTAGCAGCTAGAGTGAGCCTTTTAAATCACAAAATACCTTTTCTTCAAAAACCTTTTATCTCCCCATCTCACTTAGTAAAAGCGAAAGCCCTTAGAGTATCCTATAGGTTGTTACTACGTGAGCTAAGCTCCTTTTTTGTTTCTTCCTTCGTTTCCTACTACTCTCCCTTTTGCTCATTCAGCCTCAGCATCAGTAGCCTCTGTGCTGTTCCTTGAACATGCCGTGCATGCTCTGGGGCTTTGCACTTCTGCATCCCTCTGCCTGGAAAACCTTTCCCTCGTGTACCTGCTAGCTCTCTCAATTCATTTAGGACTTTGCTGAAATGTCACCCAAACAGAAGTTTTTCTTGAGCAACATGTGTAAAATAGTAATTATTGCTGCACCACCAAAACTCTCTCTTTCCTTTACTCTGCTTTATTTTTTTTCTAATAGACATATCACCATTTGCTATATCAGATTTAGTTTTATGTTTTATCTTGAGAAATTTTTTATCTTCTTTAATGAACTGAAAGATGGCGATATATTCCTCATGCTCTTAAAACTTGAAGCTCCATGAAAACATGGAGCTATATTTAATTTGTTTATATAGTATCCTCAGTGAGTCATATAATTCCTGGCACACAGTGGACGTTTAATACATTTTTTTGAATGAGTGAATGCCTTTTAACTTTAACAGAGAGACTAGCTTGGATTTTTTATGAGTATATATGCGGGTATTCAAACCTGTGGTAACTACATATGATTAGATGGTCCTTGTAAATGTACATTTTATAGAAATAGTTTATCCATTTAAACATTGGTTTTCTAAGCATTGTTCAATTAATTTTTTTTTCTTTTTAACTGTTATGGTTTTTTTTTTTTTTTTTTTTTTTTTTTAGTGACAGAGTATTAATTTTTAACCCATTGTGGCTATTGTGGCATCATAGCTCAAAGAAACCTCAAACTCTTGGGCTCATGTGATTCTCTTGCCTCGGCCTCCCAAGTAGCTGGGACTATAGGTTCCTGCCATAACGCCCAGCTATTTTTAGAGACGAGGTCTTACTCTGGCTTAGGCTGGTGTTGAACCTGTGACCTCAAGCCATCCACCCACACCAGCCTCCCAGAGTGCTAGGATTACAGGCATGAGCCACCACGCCTGGCCCTATTATGGGTTCTTATTAGTTGTACATAGTATATTTTTATACGGTACATGTGATGTTTGACATAGGCATATAATGTGAATTAATCAAATCAGGGTAATTGGGCTTTCTATCACTTCAGGAATTTATCATTTCTTCATTTAGGAACATGCTAATTCCATTTTTTTAGTTATTTTAAAATATACCCTACCTTGGGCAGCATCTGTGGCTCAAGGAGTAGGGCACCAGCCCCATGTACCGGAGGTGGTGGATTCAAACCCAGCCCTGGCCAAAAAGCTGCCCTCCCCCCAAAAAATACATAGATATATCCTAGCTTACTGTTAATTATAGTCACTTTGTTGTGCTGTCAAATATTGTTCCTTATATCTAATTATAGTTTTTGAACTCACTAGCATTGTTTAATTTGAATCAGTTCAGACCTATTGTGTTTGACCTTTCTCAAATCCCAGTGCCTTATTTATTGTGTATAATAGCATGACATAGATATGGAGGCATGTTTTTTTCCACTAAGTATGCATGCTGCTCTGGGAAGAGTTAAAAGGGAATGGTATAGCATTTTGCTATTATATAGTTACTCAGCGTGCTGTGTTTTAAATTAAGTCTTATGGCACTTGAAAAATATTCCTATTTTAAACTTTGATTATAAATTATCTTTTAAGGAACCATTTGGATATGACTCCGTAAACAAAGGTGGTCTGAACTATTCAAGTATCAAATTATATTCATCTAATATGCATAGCTCTTCAAAAGTTGTACTTTGTAAAATAGTTGAATTATTTGAATATTTACATATTGTGATGGCCTAAATCATCATTTCTGAGAATTATAAGCAAGTATAAAAGAAAAATAGTGTAAGATGCTTGATTAATTACCTACCTATAAGTCATTAAAGGAGCTTATGTATGTATGTTAATAAAACTGAGTGTGTTGGTGATTGTTTGATATGTTTATCATCCCTTCATATAGAGATGGCATCTACTTCCTCTGGAAAGATGTGTAACCACAGAGCTCTAGGTCCTAAAGAGATTGTCTTTGTTCTTGCTGAAAAAATAATGTGGAATTTAAATTAGAAAATTAATTCAGAAATTAAACAAAAAGATTCAGTTTACTTCTGTCAATAATTTTTTGGGTCCAATAACCAGTGTATTTTATGGACAAAAAATAGGTGTGAAAATAGTATGATATTACACACTTGTGTATATACTTACATCCGTATAATATATGCCTTTTTATCTCTTCCAGTTTTGTTAGCATTATGAGACTTCTTTATTTTGTGACACTAAGCTTTTATATCTCCATATGGAAGTATTACTTTAATAGAATTTTGGGGAGAAAAAAACTATAGTTGTTATCTTCTTGTTTACAGGAAGGGAGGAAATAATAAGTTAATAAAGATCTATCATCGAGATGGTAAATATGGCTTTTCTGATCCTCTGACGTTTAATTCTGTGGTGGAGCTCATTAACCACTATCATCACGAATCCCTTGCTCAATACAATCCCAAACTTGATGTGAAGCTGATGTACCCAGTGTCCAGATACCAACAGGTATGATAACAGAAGTCCTTGATAACCACTGAGCAAGTCATTATTTAATAGCATCACTTGATTCTATTTAGCAGCCTGATCAATTAAAAAAAAAGAAACCTAGTTATTTTACATTTCCTACTTAAGATTATATACATATTATATGTATATACATATATATATATTTTTTTTTTTAAGAGAGAGAGAGTCTCACTTTATCACCCTCAGTAGAGTGCAGTGGCATCACAGCTCACAGCAACCTCCAACTCTTGGGCTTAAGTGATTTTCTTGCCTGAGCCTCCCAAGTAGCTAGGACTACAGGCTCCTGTCACAAACGCCTGTCTATTTTTTGTTGCAATTTGGCTGGGACCAGGTTTGAACCCACCACCCTCAATATATGGGGCCAGCACCCCACCCACTGAGCCACAGGTGCCACTAAGATTTTATATATCTATATATATATTTTTTTCTTTTTTTTTGAGACAGAGCCTCAAGCTGTCCCCCTGGGTAGAGTGCCATGGCATTACAGCTCACAGCAACCTCCAACTCCTGGGCTCAAGCGAGTCTCCTGCCTCCACCTCCCAAGTAGTTGGGACCACAGGCGCCCGCCACA